>JBBKCR010000027.1:11066976-11080425 GCA_037577295.1 Ladigesia roloffi | reverse complement strand
TCTCTCTTTCTCATTCTCTATAATTTCCCTTCATGCTCTCTCTCTCTCTCCATCTCTCTCTCTCTCTATCCCTCTTTTTCTCTCTTTCTCCCTCTCTCTCCTCTTTCTCTTTCTCTTTCTCTCTCTCCCTCTCTCTGTCTAACTCTATAATTTCCCCTCATTCTCTCTCTCTCTCTTTATTTCCGCCAACTCATTTTGGCTCTCCGTCAGTTTCTGCTCCTGGGCTTGTGTGACCGTGTTTTAGCCCAGATTGTGTAATGTTCCCTGTGGCGACAGGTGATCCAGCCAGTGGTTTCATATTAAGGGGCATGCCAGGCAGAGGAACAGAGTGTAATTTCTCAGGAGTTCAGAACTTAAGTTTGAAGTTCAGATTTCTGCATCTATTCTTAGGTACCCGTTGGCCTAGTTTTGGCAGCACTTTGACGAGTCATTGCGGATCCAGCCAGTTCTGCAGCTGAAGCCAGGTCAGTTGTCTCGGTGGAAACAAGGCCAAAAGATTTTGTAACATCCTCGTTTACCCTTCGTTCTCCTAGTTGATTGTGCTTCATTAACTCCAGCATGCCTTTGGATCTGACCACCTCAGCTAAACTCAAAGCACTGGCACATGTTTGCCCTATTCCAGCTTGTTACCATGTTTAGGAACATGAGGCCTGGTAAAAATTGGCAGTATGTTAGTTCAGCAAAACAAAGCATCATATTTAAAACATCTATGAAAAACTATATGTGCTATGATGTAAACTAAAATCTGCAAAAAAGGAACAAGTAGAAAACTCTGACAACTGCTTAAAAAAATCATGCAATAAAGAACATTCCGTCATTTGTTGCTACGCAGTTCATGCCGTTACTGTGCACTGGTTGTCAGGCGTTCTATAATTGATCTAAATCTGTCCTTTTTATAATACATGCAGTTGTTCAGTGTTCAAGGAGTGCTGGATTTGCCCACAATATAATCAGAAGAGTCAAGCATTTCTATGAAGTAGTGGTGAGTATTACAGCAAAGTCAATCAAAAAACAGCATTGCCACACATTTTAGTCAGGCTGCACTATTGGATGGTGTGGAGCAGCCATTCTAGTATCAAAACACAAACACCTGCATCTTGTGACACAGATCAACATGAATTTCACCTTACAGATAGCATTTCCATGGAGCTGATATTTTTCCTTAAATATCCAGATACTACACATGCGCCAAACAGTACTTGATTATTTTCCATAAGTTATTTTTTAAAAATTACTCAAAATAAATTTCGATCAAAATATAACAATGAAATAGGAATATAAATACAATACTTCAAGTTTATGTTCTACATATAAACATACATCATTTTCAATACACACATCCATATTTAAATCTCTAAATTTGTAAAATGTACTTTTTATACTGTGCTGTTGTGTGATATAGTTTATTGTATTCTTTTTGTTGCTCTTACCTAACTCATACCCACTTTCAGCCTTCACAATGCAAATTTCTCACTCGTGAAACTAATTAACGTTTATCATATGTAAATAATTGAACAGTTTTCTAAAGTCTTGTGTTTCAGGCCCTGAGAGTTTTCCTCTTCTGTAAAAACAGTAAAAAAAGAAAGGAAGTAGCACAAAGAGGACACACTGATGTATTTAAATGTGTTGCTGTTTTGAGTAAATAGTCAAGATCTGTATGTAATGTGTTGTACTACCTTCTGGCTCGTTCTAGTTTGTGTGGTAATTTGTGTTCGCCCTGTGCAAAAATAAATGCAAACTCATTGTGAGTGTATGTGTATTTGCATGGGCTTGTGTTGGTAGCGCAGCTCTGCCGCACTGCTGCGTTCGGGTTGAGCAGCAGGCTGAGTAAGTAGGGCAGTGTTACGTCAGTGATGTAAGAATGCAGCAGTAGTTCAGGGACAATGTGTGTCAGTGTGTCAATGATGTCTCTCTCAGCTAAACCGCCTCAAAGCGGCATACGCAGACTAAATCAGACCGCTTTGCCTGTACAGGAATGCAGGTTACCAGCCGTCCTGCTTTCCAGATCATTTTGTTTAGTGTTTTTGGTCCAGTCAAGCGAACATTCCACTTCTCAGAAGCAGCTCTGAAACTGAAACTGTGATATGCATACAGTGTTGTAGTGTATGCCATCACCACCCTCCACAAAATTGATAAAAATGTTTTAGAATAATACTAAAACATTGACATTTCCTAGATCAGTCACTTTTACTATAATTTTGAAATTAGGGGCCAACATCATAACAATCAATAGCTCACAGGCTATGGAAGCCCATTTGAGGGCCATTTTGTATTACACTACTGGCAAAAATCAAAAGTATCTTGAATATCTATTAAAAACAGTATAAACTTTAAATATTCTGTAAAAGGTTTTCATGTAAATTGCAGTTTTATGTACAGATGCAGTATTACCTCTATTAGTTTAATGCTATTAAAGTGCTGTCAATCTCATAAAGCAAATTCAAATGTTTTAGGTTGAACCCTTTGAGAAAAGAGTTATTTAAAACACGCTTTCCAGACTCATGTTCTAGAGTCTCGTTGTTAGTGGAAAGTTCCTGAGGGCAAATGCTGAGTCATAGTACGGAACTCTAAGTTCTCTAACATTTTTATCTCATGTTTGTAATCGTAATCCTCAGGAGGTTCGACACTGTGATGTAATGATATGCTCACAGTGGAGTCTTAGTGTAAGCAAAAATGTCAAATTTCATAATTTGTGTGAATTTGCAGTATTTTACACCGGCTTTAAACTTGTGTAATCCAATGACCCGAATAGGTACTGACTGCAGAATGTGGGAAGGTGAATCCAAGCTATTAGTCCAAATGGAAGACAAATCTAAAGGGAAATTGTACTATATATTATATGTTAGAAAGTGACATTTTACTACATACGTTAGAACGTATTTGACTCAAAATCACCTAATCCTCAGCTTGGGCTAGAAATAAATCAGCCCTACTTAGCCAAATCTTTTTAGTGTCAGTGCTCTGGGGTCCACAAGAAATTTGATATTAACTTCTAATTATTTGTTAATGCCAAGTAATGTCATCTTTACTTCAGAAGACAGGATTAGCCTTTCTGGCCCGTTCATAACAGCTGCCGCTGACCACTGCTGCCAATCAAGCGGATGTATATAATCATAATGTAAAGTGCATACTGTAGATTCCTGAGTATAAAATTACATAGCTGCCCAAATACAAGCAGCCCAATAAGGATGTTAAGGGACCCAGTTATATTCATAGGGTTTTGAATCTTGTAACTTGTTGAGGTAGTAAATTAAAAGAAGCTGTAGCTAAAGCAAAGACAAAGAAGAAAAACATCAGCACAAGTTCATAAAAGCAACACCCTTTTTATTTTTTTTTTCATTTTTAAAATGCACCCATCCTTTTCGAGGAATATTAGTGTTTTAACATCACATATCCATTTTTTAAAAGATAGCGACAGCATTGCCACTGTCTGCTCCATAGCTACACACAAGTCTTGCTTGATTTTTTTTTTTTTTTACTTTTTCATGAAACCATCAGCAATAAACACAAACATCACTGATTTAATACACATTAAAAAGACGAGGGAAGTATAGGGTTTGAAAAGGGGGTAGAGGGGTGGAAGTGGGGTGCCATTACATACCACGGTAAACAAGAGAAAACAGGAAAACGGGACAACGCTTTGTCCAAAAATTCAAATAGAATTAAAAAAAGAATAATAAAAAAAGCACAGAATACAGTGTTGTCCATGGTAGGAAAGATTTTACATTTATACATAAGTACTGTATGTCAGACATGACACGTAAAATGGAAGTAAAAGCAAAAGACATGGGGTTTGTGGTTCTGAAAGAGACACACTACAGAATGATAGTAGTTTTTTTGTTTTAGATACTTCAGATTGTCCCAAATAGGGATTTCTGCACTGGATAATCAGAGAATACAGGTTCTGAAAATGCGACCTCAGCTATCTGAAGAGTTTATCTTCATCATGCTGATGTAAGTAGGATACCATTCCCATGAACCAAAGCTTGGGAGAGCAAGAATTTTGTTGTTTTGTTCTGTTGTTGTTTTGTTACAGCATTACTTTTTTCTGTCATTCCTACAATTTGTGGTTGGACCTAATAAATACTTGAAAGCTATTGTGCGTTAATGGACCTGTGTTACCTATGAGGTCATTTGAGGAATCTTGACCTTAACAGAGTTTAACAGTGCTTTGAAATTGAACATAGCACAGCTTAAGTGTTAAAGGATTTGGGGCATCTTTGATTTTCTTTCAAAAAGGTAAGTTGCTGAAAACATTGAGAACTTTAAAAGTAACAATAAAAAAAACTAACTAACAAAATATCCATAACTTTAAGTGGCAACTCAAACAGTAAACACAATGATACTGTACAGTATATCTGACGATGACAAATCCATGAGCCATCTCAATCCTGTCTGCCCTTTTACAGTCTTTTTTTTATTTAGTAATTTTTTTATCAACAATTTTTTTTGTTTTCTTCTTAAAATATATATTTATATGTAATATTTATATCACAGTAATATACAAAACCAAGTGCTTGGACAAAAAAACTG
Source organism: Ladigesia roloffi (assembly GCA_037577295.1). NCBI lineage: Eukaryota > Metazoa > Chordata > Actinopteri > Characiformes > Alestidae > Ladigesia > Ladigesia roloffi. The sequence goes on along the minus strand of JBBKCR010000027.1, from coordinate 11,075,892 downwards.
TAGTTGGGGTTTATGAGCATGACAGGAGAAACAGGAATAGGGAAGGTACAGAATTTAAAGCCATTGTCTTTCTTTGGTCAAGGGAATGCTCCCAGAATGCTCAGATGTTTGGTATATTTTGTGGCGAACGGCCCTCTGATTTGACATAAAGATGGACACAAATCATTAGGGACATCTAAACTTCTATATTTACAATTAGTGTGTGGGTTACTTTGCCTCGCAGATGGTTGATATTGCCGTGTTTGCTGTTAGACTGACATTGTGTTATGATAAAGTGAGTATGGACAAATGGGAACAGTTCATTCTTTCCTTTCATGTTGTTGTGGAGGGAGACGCAGAAATTCTTCATTTACAGTTTTATACAGTGCAACTAGAAGTTCTGCCATCTACATCCATATGTCTCTGGTTCCCAGTGGAGGTTGGAAGAGGCTGAAGGATGATGCCTGTAACTTTGTGAAAGGGGAGTCCATGTAGTCTCTGAAGGCATTGGAGTACCCTATACATCGTGAAAACATGTCCTTCAAAAGTTTCTACAGTGTCCCTCCCTCTCAGTCATGTCTCTTATTCCTACTGTTGCGCACACTGGGATCTTTCTTCCCACAGCCCATCATTCTTTCCTCTGTTGAACTGGCCTGCTTGCAGAACTCGTTGTCTGTCTGACTGTCGTTCTCTCTACCAGCCTGAAGCTGCTGGCTTGCTTGAGGCAAGGCCAGGTAAGGGTGCTGAGGTAATGGGTGTGTAGTTGGTGATTCTTGAGTTGCTGCTCCACTGTTACTTATGGTTCTGTGCTTGAGACGCAGTTTGTGTGGTAATGCCGTGCCTTTGACCTCTGCTTGGCTGTCTCTGCTTTGGCTTTGTGGGGAGAAGTTTGGCTCTCCCACAAGAGGGGACTGCTGGTGGTAGATACCTGTGTCCGAACTAGATGAAGACGGGCACTCGTCATCCGTGGAGGCGTCTTTGTCAGAGCTGCGAGGATCACCATCACTCGAAGAGGTGTCCTTTACAGAGTGACTCTGGTAGTACTCCTCATTCCTTGGACCTCCTTCATAGGTCAGCACTGGTGGCTCTTCATCCTGTGGGCTGTGGAAGGAGATATGGTACAACGGTGTCTCTTCACTTTCCTCTTGCCTGTGGAGAAGGTCGGGTGCTGTGGCATCACTTTTTTGGGCATCAGTCGATAGTAGCTGATGTCGGACCCTGTGCGCTTGCCTTTCTGCTGATTCTCCCTCTGTGTACTCATAAGGTGGAGAGTCCAAAGTTTTCCTCTCTAGCTGTTTGGTCACCTCAGCTAGGCTTTCAGTGCTTCCAGCCGGTCCCTCTGTAGACTGGGACAGCGGCAGTTTCTGCTGAGTAATTTCCTGAGGTCTTGAACCCTCTACAGCATATGAAATACTGCTGGACCGATACAGGATGACGCTCCTCTGAGCAGTCTGGACTGGAGGTGCAACCGCATTGATTATGGTCTCTTGATGCCGCCGCTGCTGCTGGTGGCTGTGATATCCTGAATGGAAGGTATGATGGTGATGCTGTGAGGGCAAGTCACGATGGACATTGAACATGACCTGTGTGGTTGTGCCATTTGCAATTTCCATCTCTAGCCCTGACCCTTCTTGCTTGATGTCATAGCTCATTGGCTCTGGACTGTCGCGGGAAGAGCCATCAGACATATCTGAAAGAGAACCTCGAGGAGAGTATTTCACAAGTTGGGCACGTCCTTCCCCTCGGCTAGATTGCTCAGTCTCTGAAGAATCAGAGTTCATCATCACTTGAGAACTACTGGAATAGCCACTGGGATAGTAATGACTGGAAGAAGTAGAAGAGCTTCCAGATGTTCCACTGACTGTACCTCCAATTTGCTGACTCTTCTCCATGTATGAGGCCGCACTTATGAGACCAAACCGGAGTTTCAGCTGTAGGAGTTCGGTTTTCAGGCGTACATTTTCGTCGTTCAGTGCAATAACCCGGTTCTCCAGGACCATGTCATTGAGTCGTCGTTTTTCCCGAGAGCGTTTGGCAGCCTCGTTGTTCTTGCGACGCTTCTCCCAGTAGGAGGCATCCTTCTTCTCATCTGAGATAAACTCTCGCTTGCGCCGGCAGGACATGTTTGACTTGGATTTTACAAGGCGAACAGAGCGAGTGTTACCTTCAGGCGAAGGAAGAGTGCTGTAGTCTGAGAAGGTTTCCGCGTTCTCTAAAGATTGATCCACACTTGAATTTATACTTTCCATTGTTCTTCAGAGGGATCCAGCTTGGAAGCTTGTTGCTACTACAAGAAACCCTTAATGCTCAGGGATGGGGTGAAGGGGAAGGATGCCTTTCAGACTGACTTTAAGATCTGTCAAGTTTCTGCAGTCTTGGTAATGACTAGGTTGCTGGATCAGCAAAAATTTTATGAGGTGTTTTAGCTCCAGAGGAGGTGAACCTCATTGATTTTGTTGATGTTCCAGTAAAAAACTTGCTTTCTTCAAGTGTCCAAGTTGGCCAAAAAGATTAAGAAGAGGTGAACCTCTGTTATAGTCTCCTGCATTTAACCAATGCTTTGAGGCCCTCAATGTGAACAATGTTCTTCTGCTCCCTAGGCTTAGCCCGTCAATATGCAGTAATTTTAAAACACTGAAAGTAGAATAAAGCCAAACGGGGTGGAAGAAGTAGAAAAATTCTTGATGTCTGGAGAATGTGACACAATTAGCTTCAAGCCCCTCTGACCCCTTCTCTTTGTTTGTTTTCAGGTTTTTTTTCCTTTTTCAACAGGGCTGTGTCAAGCTGTCAGAGATGTGCCCCAGTGCTCCAGGCGTATTGCAGGATGTAGGTCACTCAGTCTGTCTCAGCTTGCCAGCCTCTTGGGGAGGGGTGCAGCCTCTCTCTGAAACTCCAGCTGGCTGTATGATAAAAGGCTGCGGACACAAAAGGGGGAAAAAAGTAGATGTGTTAATCCCTTGAGAGCAGAAGACTCTCTTATGATCACAAGAATCAAACACTTAAAGAAATGATTTATTTTTAACCCCCCCCCCCCTATTTTGTCAAAGAGGGAAAAAAACACTTCTTGACTCCCTGTATGCCTGGAGAATCAAAGGATTTAGAAATGGAATGTTTTACTGCGTCTGCCTCATATCCCTTCACCTCATCCCTTGCTTAGCATGTCTGGTTTTAGTTGGATGGTCACCCTTGGCAACCACTGAATAGTGTCTTGTGCCTGGTAACCACTGTCTGACCTTCTTGGCCCTGCTATTGATCTCTTCAGTCTGTGACCCATGACCTCTACTCTCTGTCTAGATCCACTCTATTATGATGTAATGGCAACAAAAGAGTGCGCTGAGGTTCTGGACCACAATTTCTACCATTTTGAAAGATTTGAAGATTTGAAACTGTACGTGCTGCATGCTACAGATGAACGCTTGCATTAAATCCATTTGTTGGGATCGCCCAGTGTTAACACTCACAGCTTTAATAAACCCTTTGTGCAGAATACCCCTGCAGCATCAAGAGCTGTAATCATAACTACATGTCTGGCATGCATTAGTGACGAGCGCATGATTTGTTTTTACATTTTGAAGCACTAGCCTGTATTACATCACTGAGGGTGCGGGAAGCAGAGTGAGGCTAAAGTGTGAGCTTTTGAAACATTTACATGGACATTACTGCTCCCCCTCTTCGACTACACGGTCTGCTGGACAGATCTGGGAGGCAGCCAGCGTAATAGATCTTTCAGGTGTGATCGTGTAGGGTTCCCTTCGTATCTGGGTCATGAGCTAGATTCCGAAACAGCCAGGCAGAAAAATACGACCTGACAGGCCGTGTTGTTATTTTCAGCAGATAAAAAGGCTGAGAAGAGAAAAACGCTGAAAAGAGGTCACGAACGAGATAAATAGAAGTTAGCAAAAAGCATGTCACACTGGATACTTTTTGAAGGGCTCACAATATAGGTCAAGCTTGTGGAAAAGGGCAGGGCAAGGAAATGCTGTGTAGTGCAAACATGGCTATGATACGGGGCAGTCCCCACCTGGCTAAAAACGATTTGTACAAGAAAGTAAATGGACTGTACAGCTGCTATTTCCTGTGCTTATGATGTTCTGAAATTGCCTAAAACAGGCCTAAGGACTGTAACATCTACCCTTACTTCACCGGAGGTAGCTGGGTTTGTTTCTGGTACGTTTTCAGATGGACAGGCTAAGAGTTCATGTGACAGATGGGGCTTTGGTGACATTTAGCTGTCAAATTTATTATGGTACTCTTCATTTAATATTGTGCCCGGTGGTGCACTGGGGCGGGTTAATTTAATAAAACCTGAGACGTCAGAGGGCAAGCCATCACAATGTAGCACTTGTGTGGAAAGTGAAAGAATTTTCTTGGAATTTCACCTTGTGTCCTGAAAGCGAGGAGTCAAATATATCCTTCCCTAGCCATAGCTGGAGTATTGAATTACTTTTAAGCATGTCTAGAGCTTCACTGACTGATACTGATATTCACAAGGATTAGAAATCGTTTTAAAACCCATTAATTCTCTGTCAGAGCTTGAGTTTTCCAATCTGAAATGTATCATCACGTGCATCAGTGCTGAGCAGTAGCATTCGTGCCTAATTATGATGCTGAAATTCAAAATGACTAATACATTTTGTACCACACCCTAATGTAGGGTTTCTGTGTTTGACAATATTCTGTGTAACATTGGAGTCTTTTTCCCCAGGAAACTCTGACTCAAAATTATAAAACAGACAGACAGGCTGACAGACAGACACATACACCTGGGCATGAAAATATGTAAAGAAATGGGTAAAGGAAATAAATGTAACCCATCTCAGCTTCAGACAAATAATTTTGCTATTGACCTACTTTAATTATTCATTGAAAGTTCTCCACTGAGAAGGGCTAATAAGACCAAAGTCATATGTTTGAAAACAGAGAGGGTTCATGGACTGGTGGTTAATGCAATATTGAAAGGTTAGTACACTGAGGCCTCAGAACTGCGCATTAAGGAGCTCAGAGGGAAGAAAGAGAGACTTTCTCGCCTGCTGGCCCACTGACCCAGAAACCAGGCAGCGCGTGAGGCAACGCTGGCTTTTTTCCCTTGCGCTCAAATATAGGTCAGGAGTACTTCGGTAAGAGCGGGAGCGACAGAAAAAGCGAAGGGGAGGCAGAGAATTAGCTAAAAATAGAGGGAGGTGAGGAAAGGATTGAGGGTGAATGAGATAAAGAAGGAGACAAAGAAGGATGCAGCAAGGGAAGAAAGGCAGTGGGGATGTTTGTTGTCAAAAAAAGACTTGAATGCCAGCAGTTCAAACAGCCCACACCAAACAATCTTTGCTGTTTAAAATTTAAACCAATTGTTGAAAGCAATATTTTATATTTCCATGCATAAATGGTCATACACATTGTTTTTTTTTTTCAATTTAATTACTATAATTACTAAAAGCAATGGTCACTATATGATGCCTTATATTTTAGTAATAATACTATGCATTGTTGTTATTCCCAGTTCCCTTATCAACCCAAAAATAAATAAAAAAAACAATAAAGCCTAAATTATTTCTAACACAGACATGGCATTTGACAGAAAATGAGAGAAAATCAAGCCAAAAATAATAGATTTAATGTTATTCATCTTTCCTGGATCTTCGGGGAACTGCATGAATGAATAATCTTGACGATTCATCAGTGTGTTTTAATGTTGCTATGAGATCAAGAGTGAATTTATTTAATCTTCTAAGTTTGTTTAAGCCTGTTTAGACTCACGAGCAACAATAAAATTAATAATAATTATTATTAATATAGTATTGCTTCTAACCCAAAATACCTATATGTACTGCTATTAATTAAAAAATTATAAATATATTGAAATCAATTTTACAAATTGCAGTTTCGTGTTCACAGCCCCTGGGAGAAACTCCACAGGGCTCAATCTGGGCGAGGCATGGAAACAGTCATTCAGCTCGAGTGTTTGGCGCACGTGTTTCGGGGTTGCTTTAAGTAATGGAAACAGCAGAGGACGGCGGTGGTGCAGGGTTTCAGCCAAGCGACTGACCCCTGGGGTCGAATAATGTTTGCCACGTGGGGGTGGAGGGGGGATATGGGGCGGCTCTTTTCAGCCCCGAAATTCCCCGTCTTAGCCTATCTCCACAAGAAAAAGGGCGATGAATCTCGGACAGCTGGGCACGGATCCAGGCCTTCTATAAACACTCACATATCACGCTCGCCTCGCTCGAACAAGGGAGAAAAAAGGCGGTCTGGCCTTGTCCATGTGCTTCTCAGTCACATGCGCTCTCGTGCCCTACAAAACTCGGTAATTTGCCTCTCCCTCTAAGCCACATTGGCCCAATAACAACGCGCCGCCTCCTCCGCAAGTGTTTTTTTTCCTTATATCCGCGGCTCCCCTCCCTCCCCATGCCAAGAAATCCCAAGAAAGTCAGGATCCAGGCCACAGTGCACAGAACATAAAAAATCAAGTTCACGGTCATGGACTTCAGGTCAGACGGGACATACACACGCAGGCCAGCCTATATGTTGTTCAATGGCTCTCCTCATAATAATTAAACAAATCCATTACAATAATCATAACATTATGATTACAGTTACCAATACTCATTATTGATTTGTAATAATGTTTAAAACTGAACATGGATGAAAAAGGCGTGGATAGGCAGCACCTCGCCCCTTTTTTCCTTGTGTGAATGTTCTTTGTTATGGCTGTGAGGGTTTATTTTGGTGGGCTTGCATTGCTTCTGCTCCCTCCCTCCCTGACTCCCTCCCTCCCTCCATCTAATATGACCTACATTCGCGCGCACACAAACAAACGGGGGTCTGCTTAGACCCCTCTTCAGCCTTGTGCTCCATAACACGGAGGTGGGGGTTCCGCAGATTGCATCATCTCTTTTACGGAAAAAAGATGCCTTTACGCCACCAAAAAAAAGTGTATAATGAAAAATAACACGCGTGTTTAGTCTTTAGTCAAAAGGAGTCAAATTGCGTAACGAGCGAAAGACCCGCCTGTGCATGGGTGACGTAATGATTTAGGGTCTGCTCGAGATATCACTGCAGCCCATGCCTGTTTTATTGAACCAAAATGACTCTCTAAACGCTTTTACATGGAGCATAAGACACTTTATTACATAATAAGAGCAGCAGCAATATCCCACCCTTTTCTATACAGAAGTGACGAACGTGTAAGCACGGTCCATTCGTTTCGTTCTTAATAAATACTGTCATTTTTTCATTATTACTCTGTGTCCAACTTTCCCAACACAATGCCTGTGACTGACTTCTATGTATGGTGGTCTTAACTGTAGAGACAAGATCCGAATTTAGTGTTTATCTTCGGGTGTATCAATTTTCAATCGCCAGAATCAGGCTAGAACTCAAAGCTCATTTCTGTATTAGCAGGTGTCTCTAAAGGCTTAACGTGTTGAAACATACACCAAATGGACAAAAGTATTGGGACAGACGTGTTTTTCAGGGTTTGTGCAATTTTATGATTCAGCATATTAAGACATTTTGGACAACACCATGCTTCCAACTTTGTGGATAAAGTTTGGAAAACGCATTTTTTATTCCAGCATGACTGTCCACCAGTGCCCAACGCAAGGATCATAAAGACATCTTTTGGATAAGCTGGAACACAGATGCTGGTCCAACCACAATTAATAACCTCACAAATGCTCTACGGAATGAATGGGAACAAATTCCCAAAGAAACACTCCAAAATCTTGTGAAAAACCGTCCAAAAGTAGTGAAAGCTGTTATAGCTGCGAAGTCTGTGTATACCACACTAAAGTCTATGCATTTGAATGCAGTCATTAAAGTCCCTTTTGGCGTAATTGTCAGACGTCCCAAAACATTTGTCTATATAGTGTATCGTAACAAAATCAAACTGCACACCTCACCCAGTACGAGCGTTCAGGCACTGTTCAGCACTACGGAAACCTTTCGACAAGAACAAAAACTTAAGTTTCTTTGTAGTTTATGAAACGAACAGGAGTCTCCTTTTGTAGCTCACTCTAAACGTTTCGCACGTAATCCTCCTCTGTAGTGTAAGAAAAGGAGATCGTCTCAAGAAAGGGTTAATAGGGTTTGACTCGCAACGTAAACAGCAGTGTTAACCTCAGCACGGATCGGACCACACGTGACGGCCAGACGCGTGTCCGCTGTCCCTTCCTCAGTGGGTCACTCTCGTTTTTATATCTTAATAAAAATTAAATCATAAAACAATAGCAAGCACAACAGAACAGAACGCACAATCAAGGTGAGCTCCAAATATGTCAGCCCTCCAACAGGACATACACATGTCCAGCAGTCCAGGCTGGCTCTGTGAACACCAGTCCAGCTCAGGAGCACAGGACAAGAGGGAGAGAAACCTTGCCTTGAGAATGGAGCGGCTAAAAACATGAGCAAACAAGCAGAACAGCTGCAGACAAAAGCCCGGATAGTCTGGCTGGCACAAGGCGTGCCAGCACAGGACAGCGTGGAGTAAAAAGAGTAGTGCGTAGTGCGTAATTGATTTTGGTGCTGACCGACTGACCCAGAAAAAAAATACAAAATTTCAACAATTTCAACTCAAATTCGAAAAGACCAGGGCTTACCAGTGATGCGTTCACGCAAGTATCCACATGAGTGCTCGCTTCTGGACTCAGGGTCTGTTGGAGCTCAGCTCGAGGTGTGCTTCACGCAGGCACGCGTTTCAACGTCTTCTCTGTATTTTGGATCCTCGTGTTGTGTTGTTGAACTGCTCCAGCTCTCTTCTTCCCTCCCTTCCTCTCTCCCTCCCTCTCTCTCTCCTGCCTGCCTGTCTCCAAATGTATGTTAGTAGGTCACTCGTTGCATAACAGGACGCTTTGGGTGCCTAGTCACGTTTTCGTTCTCTCTCTCTCTCTCTCTCTCTCTCTCTCTCTCTCTCTCTCTCTCTCTCTCTCTCTCTCTCTCTCTCTC
>JBBKCR010000027.1:11040202-11066344 GCA_037577295.1 Ladigesia roloffi | reverse complement strand
TGTCTTTGCAGGGAACGGAGAGAGAGAGAGGGAGAGGGAGTTGTGGGAGGGACTAGGCGCCAGGCCAGGAACCTCAGATACAGGGAGAAGATGCACATAACTCGGTTAGTGTTGGGTTTGGGGGGTGTAGTTGAGGGGTGGGGGTTAGAGAGAGAGAAAGAGGGAGGGAGAGAGTGACAGAGAGAGGGAAAGAGGAGAGAGAGAGAACCCAAAACCTACAAAACACGGAGACATTTTTAGCAACACACCCTCAAAAGACGGTATAAAAATAAATTATTTTCTTAAATTGTAAGATGCGTGGAGAGCGAGCCATAGCTGTACTAACACGTTTATGATGGAGATGAGTGTGAGAAATTTGACTATCTTTTTCCTCTGGTCTTGTTCTTGTCTTGTTTGAAGGATCAGCCCGAAGCGCTCCGAGTGACGTAACCCTACTCGTGTAGCGCACCATTCATGCACTGACTGTGTTTTACAGAGCTTTTCAGAGCTTTCCATACCTCCTTGGATTTTTACAGAGCTTTACATAATTTTACACAGCTCTACGCAACGTTACACTGTTAGCCAAACAGACATGCATGGAAAGAACATGAACACATGTGTGATGTGCTACACCATGTTAAGCTGTGTTTGTAACCTTAAACCTTAATTTTTATACATGCAGTTTAGGATAAGGTTCTCCACAGTGTGTTGTAATGCAGCCTGTTGTGTGTTTGAACGGTGAAAGAATTTTTATTAAGTTACATTATTTACAACTTAATGTATATAGACAAAAGTATTGGGACACGCGTCTTAATTATTGAACTATTTATCTTAATGATTCATCATATCAAGACATTTTGGATAACAAATTGCAAGCCCGGCCTTTTTGTCCCACATCAGTGTCTGACCTCATAAATGCCCTATGGCACAAATCTCCCCAGAAACACCCCAAAATTGTTTGGAAAACCTTCCAGTGAGAGTGTAAGCTGTTACAGCTGCAAAAGGAGGACCAACTCCATATTCAAGTTTAAGGACTTGAATGCAATGTGATGAAAATCCATGGTAGTGTAATGGTCAGATGTCCCAATACTTTTGTCAATATACTGCATCTCAGATCATCTACTCAGATAATCTCAGTAAAAAAATAAGCCTGGTTCACATGTTTAGTACGTAACTGTATTCCTTTGAACACGCCACAGCCTAATACATCTGTATATATTTGGTGCATTCATCCGTCTGGTGTCTGTCTGGCGATGCTAATTAAGGTGCCAGAAATAACTATGGGGGTTTTCAATGGCAAATCAAGCCACATGCACTAGCAAGACCTTTAGTACTCCTACGTTACTCCTCTAGGCAACACACTGAATTATTTAATCCTTGTAAATCTTCCCTTGTTGTGACTCGTGAGTGTCTGTCAGGAAAATGACTAACGGTAAGTAATGTTTCAATCCAAATTAAAGACAGTCCACCTCAGCACGAGGATTTGGGCCGGCTTTGAACTGGATTGTACGGGGCATTGCATTTGTGTCCAGTGTGTGGTTATCACAGGTTATGACTGTTTTAAAAATCTCAAAGCCTTGTATAACAAAAAGGTATTTTTGGACTGTACATATTTACCCAGTTTGGAGCAGCCAGTGTCCCCAAATAAAGGAAAGTAGTTTTTAAAATGGAATTGGAAGGTTTCAACAGTGATGGTATGGCTTTATGAGTTTGTTATATGTTTGTACATAGTCAAATACAGGATTTAAAGCTGAATGCCATCTTCTCTTTTTTCTTCGCTTCTTTTTTGTTCCTCACTTCATGTCCTTCATATCAAAACGCACGTCTCTCCATTTCTTACAAATGAAAATGTTCTGCATAATTTGAGCTCAGCAGCTGTTTTATATTGCGTGAACATTTTTGCGGGACGAGTGGACTACTAGAAACTGTGTACAATACCGCAGAATAAAATCTTCTTATGTTAAGGTGCGAAGTACGTTTGCCCTTCATTTCCATTTTTCTTGAATAGGGCATTTTTCAAAAACATACCAGATCTCAACGGATTGATCATCCTCTCCTTTTGTCCAGGAATGGCGGCTTTCGTGAAGACAGCCACAGCCTTGAACTTGCCACCTCTCCTCCTCCTCCCCGTCTCTTGTCCTAGGGCACTCCCAACCCCCTTGGCACCCCACCCAACCCCACCCAGCTTCAGGAAAGAGTAGTTCCCATGGCAACTGTCGCACTGCCTGCCTAGCAACAGGCGCAGTCTCCCGCCGAATAGCAGTGGGGCAGGGGGGGAGTGGGGCGAGGGGGCAGAAGGGGGTGAGGAGGCTCAGGACTGCGGTGTGTGTGTGCTGCGTGTGGGGTTGAACATGGGGGTGACCTCATTAAAACAAGCTCTTTTGGCTCAATCCCAGCCATCATTCATCGCCTGGCATGCGGCACTGCCTTAATTTGCTCAGAGGCCAGTCTGTTCCTCAAACGGAGGAGGCTAATAGAATTTTACCTCATCGCTTGCACAGAGCATAGACCACGTGGCTCAGGCTGGGTGAGAACAGATTAGAATGAGAACAATTTGGAGCAAATTTGGTTTGAATATTCTTACTCAGAAAGCTGGGAGTGTTCAACAATTTTGCTTATCTTGAACTAAATTCACAGTGGAGGCCCATTGCACTGACGACAGTAAAGGAAATCATGAGGCGTGTCTTATGATCTCCTGATAATGGGTCAGGGTAACACTGTAGGGTGCTGTGACATTCAGGTTTTCATTTTCGTCCTTCATGAATAATAGGGTTTTGTCACAGCAGATCTATTAAAGTAAAATTCCATCATGGTTTTAGTCCTTGAAATTGAAGGGCTGGTAGGAAGGCAGACTTAACAGGCTTCACAAGCAAATGCACTGAACATGAACACAGTTGTTGCGAAAGTAAGGCAAAATTCTATGAAGTAACAAATTGTATTCATGCAGAATTGCTTTACTTTGATTAAGTTCATTCCTTTTTTTCAGTGCATGTTGCTAGCATTAGTTTCATAACAAGTCCTGTAATACCCATAGCATGGATTTATGCTTTGTTTTGGTTATGGACTGCTGTTGTCATTTAAAAACAGTGGCATGGGAATATTGGAAAAATGAATTGTATCAAAAGGCGGCCCATGATTGTGAAAGCGGTTGAACAATGAAGCAAGCAAAAATCAAATTAATCTGCTGCCCTCTTGAGGATATTGAGGATTTTGAAGAAATGAATGCCTCATGAAAGATGTCATATTGATTCAGATTTTACACTTTCCAAAATGTCCTCTGCAAATAATAGATTTTGCTAAAGTATGTTTAAAATGTAAATTATATGTATTAAATAAGAAATATCCTATTTTACCAAGAGATATGTTGCCAGTAATTCTAGTTTCTTTGGCCATGTGCGGTGTTTCATTACTTGTTCTCTTAACTAGATAAATAGATTTCATTAGAAAGACTCATAATGTTCTTTTGTTAAAAAATCCACAGTGGATCTGTAATTTCCAGAGTATTTCTGGATTAACAGTACATTTTTACTTTGGTATTTTGCTAATTTCTTTCTCTGTAACATAGTCATGAAAATGTAACTTATTTCCTCGGTGTGTAATTTCATTCTGTCATTCTGTGCCATTGGTAACAGTATCTGTTCTACAGTAACAATATCAAATCTGACTTCTACACACTTTATATACATAACAAAAGGACATCGCCCAATAATCTATTCAGACCACTCTGTTTTTAAGCTGTTTCTTTAGTATTTCTACATGTATATTTTCTTTGAATTATATTGTGACTTCCACTTAAGTCATCATTCCATACTAGTGTAGTGTAAGGGCCAGTACTTTTAACTGAGTTAAAACACTACACACTGCTATTACCTCCTTTTGAATGTCCTGATGTAGACTGCAATTGCAAGACTGCAAAAAGAAAGACTGAAAATACATTTTCCTCTCATCACACACACCTTTACACCAAGGCAGTGCCCCAGTGTTTAGTCACTATACAATGTACTTAAAATAGGCTTAACTATACCTTAATTAACCCTGAAAATATGTGTATTGAAGATATGAGTGTGAAAGCCCTTAATCCTAAATATAAAGCATTTTCTTCGGGAGGTTTGCTTATTTATTTTAAAAATAACCCGTTTTTAAAAAGTGCTTTTTTAAAAATCAACATTAGTCTCAGAGCTCCAGAGCAATACTAATCATTCCTTCATTTATTCTCTGTAATTCCGTATTCCTCACTGGGGTCATGAGTACACAGAACCTATCCCGGGGTCTACGGGCATGAGGCACTCATCCTGGGGGGCAGTTAATCTTTGGTAAGTGGGAGAAACTGGAGACCCCAGAAGAAACCCCACCACCATAAGGAAAACATACAAACTCCACACTCACCAGGCCAGGATCTGGAGTCAAACCCCCAGTACTGGAGGTGTGAGGCATCAGTGCTACCCACCTCACCACTGTGGAGCCCTTTACTAAACATTTGTGCTCCAAACATGCCTCGGCTTATGTAATACTATTAAATTGTGTACACTATTAACATTGTGTACAAAATTTGTTATTTGTTAAATTATTTCTTTAATTAGGACCTACTCTCTAACTCACATAAACTAAAAGACATTACAGCCAATCATTTACTGCAAAAAGTAAATAAATGTCATATTTTATGCTTGCAGAAATTAAATACATGTCAAGTAAATTCCATGCATCAGTTATTTGCCCAATTACAGTCTGGATTCTTCTTTATTTCTAAAGAAAACACAGTTAAGGGAAGGAACTTAAGATCTTTATTCCACGTTTGAATTCTAATAAGTAATAGTAATAGAAACCATCCTACATGGAAGAAATTCTTTTGAGCCCCAGTGTAATTAACACCCGCAGGAGACCGTACAGCAGAGAAGTTTAACCTTTGACTCACCAGGCTAAACCCTCCTGTAGCATGACTAATATATGAGTCCTACCCGTCTGGGTCATACCACCTGCACATTGGAAATTCACAGGAATACGTGTAATCTTTATGCCTCTCCTGGTTTCCAGTAAAAAGCCAACTGATTGTAATTACAGGTAGGGGTAAGGAAGCAAATGTTGTTGAGGAGTGAAAGCTTCTGAGCCCCATTCGTCCAAAGAAGAAAACAATAAACCACTGAATGTGCCTAATCTGATTAATCATTTCTACGTATATCACATTAAAACATATATATCATATACATCACATTTGATTCATGTGGAATGAAGTGGGAACTTACATAGTCAGCCTAAATTTGTGCTACAGTTACTGTACTGTGGGAACTACTCTTCTGTAAACGACTGCATGATGAGAAGGCCCTAAAATACCTGCTATTTTGGAGAATAAAAAAAGCATATTATTAGGTTTTAATTAACAGATGTTTTTCGTCAAGAGTTCATCAGTGGAGTTTTACACCTTCCTAATGTGTTTGGGACCATCAGTTTTGATGGTAGCATTGGTATACAGTTAGTAATTTTATTAGAATACGGTTCTACTACATATTAGGGCAAGAACCACTTAACTAAGTAAAAAAAAAACAGACCATCATTACCTAATTACAAAACAAATCTGGTTTATTGTTTACTGCATAATATCAAATGTTTCTTCATCATTTTTTATTTCAATGTGAATCTACAATGTAGAAAACAATACAAAAAATAAAGATGCTACCAAGTGTTATAAGCATATTTTAATGTGGGAGACCCCAGAGGAAACCCCACCACCATAAGGAGAAAATACAAACTCCACACTCACCACTGTGGAGCCCTATTAGAAACATTTGTGCTCCAAACATGCCTTGGCTGATTTAATACTATAAATCAAAAATTGTGTAAATGTTTTTATTTTTGCCAAATAATTTCTTTAATTAGGACATACTCTCTAAGTTGCACACAGTAAAACATATTTCAGCCAATTATTCACTGCAAAAAGAAAATAAATGTAATATTTTATGCTTGCGCAAATACGCATAATTTAATGTGCTTTGAACAAATATATATGCATATTTCAACAGATTCTATATACATTCGTCTACAATATAGGAAATAATAAAAACCATTGAATGAGAAGGTGTGTATACACTGATATATGTACAATACCAGTCAGAAGTTTGGACTCACCTTCTCATTCAATGGCTTTTATTATTTTCTACATTGTAGATGAATGTATATATCATCTATTAATGTATGTATATGTATTTGTTTAAAGCACATTAAAATGCTTATTACAGTTTGTAGCACCTTCATTAAATGCAATGAGAAATTACACAATAGCAGTTGTTATTTTCTAACCTCTTTATATGCACAATTTTTACAAATTCACTATATGCACAAAAATATTTGGACACTTGACCATTACATACACAGACTACAATATGGAGTTAGCTGCCTCTTAGCAGCTTTAATGACTTTCACTCTTCTTGGAAGACTTTTCACAAGTTTTTATTTCAGTGGGATTTTGTGCCCATTTATTCTATAGTGCATTTATGATGGACGAGAAGGTCTGGCTCACAATCTCTATTCCAGTTCATCCCAAAAGTGTTGGATGGGATTGAGGTCAGGGCTCAATCCTATCTGGGGCACAGGTATGCTGGAATAGAGAAGGTTCTTCCCCAGACTGTCCATAAAGTTGGAGGCATGGTGTTGTCCAAAATGACTTGGTATGATAAAGTAGCAAGGTTGCCCTTAACTGTAAGTGAGGTTTCTAGCCCAAATCCTGCAAAACATTTATGCCCCATTACCTTTGTCCTTATAGTATAAGTATACACATGTAACCAAAATAATGAACAGAACTGTGCATTTATTTAAGATGAGTAAGAAAACTATGAAGCTCAGAGAACGTTGCCTGTGGAAATAACATCTAGAATGCCTCACAATTACAAATCCCAAGATATTTTTATAAGAAATTACTAGACATAAATTTTGGCTATATGTGTGTGATTTAGTAACTTCTAAAAATGTGACATTTTAAAGGACTATTAGTCCCTTATGATGCTTAAATTACACAAAACTATGCTCATTATTATTTTAATTTAAATAACTGCCATGAAGCAATATCAGTAAAATATATTCTTATGCAATTTAGATGTAATAATTTCAAGAATTGAAGTGAAACTGTATGTTGTCAAATATTTATTCACATTTATAAAAATGTGCACACCGTACACACAGATACATACACAAGGCAACACAATTTTTAACAACAAAAATACAAATTACAGTGTTTTTGTTATTAGATACACACCATCTTTGTCCCAGACAGTATTAACTAGTTGTATGGAGGAGAAAAACAAGCTCCAGTCATGATGTGCAAACACCAAATACACTCCAAGCACATCTGTTACAATATCATGTAGTTCTCACCACATGGTGTCACCACATATAAAACGCCTTTGGGCATGTTCTGTTTCCTAGCCTGTGTTCTGTCATTTCTTGGTAAGCTGACTCTGGAGTAGATGGTAGTATTGTACTGGTATAATATTGGCAATTTATGATCTGCATAGCAGTGGTCCAGCTACAGTGGAACATTCACATGTAAACACAACCAGCACCAAATATGCAACCGAAACCCCCTCAGGTCCATCTAAATCTGTTGTTTAACAGCAGAGATGACAGATAATACATGAATGGCATGTTGAAAACAAGGACGGTCCACTTTGGTTTTGTGGATTCACAATGGCCAGAAGTCGTAACTGAAGTGGTTTCCAAGTTACTTCTGGGTTCTGTCACAGTGTTTGAGGAGAAAAGTGAAGTGGAGCTATATCAACAGATGTGTCTGGTTTGTGAAGGTGTATCGTATCAGTAGAGCTCTTCTTCAGTGAGAAGGATGTGAAGGAGAAAGAGAGATGGGCACACAGAATTAAAGTCGGATCTAACACATGATTGTTGAGGTTCAGTAGATGGCAGGCCTGGCCTGTGTACAGGGCTGGCCTGAACTTCTAGTACAGTATGCAGAGATACACTCTTAAAAATAGCAAAAAGGGTTTTTGGAGAGTGTTGCAAAGAAGAACCACTTTTGGTCCCCTTAAGAGGGCTTCAGTAGACTTTAAAGAAAGATCCATTCCAATTTTTTAGATTCAAATTATGAAGGACCTTTTAAAGTTCAGAGAATCTCTATGTAAAACTGTTACGCCAATAAATATTACAATTGTCCCCTGCCCATTCATAAAAACGAAGAACCTTTTAGCTGCCTTTACTTTTAAGAGTGTAATGATACCCGAACCGCATTCCAACCTCCTGCCTATTCCGGTTCTCACATCCTGTTATGGAACTCAGGAAAACAAAGTGAAGGAAAGGGACTGTGGCATACATGTGATCACTAGAGTTGTTTCTGAGCCATACGACTTCTGTTATTCCAAACAAAACAAAAATACAAATCATATGTGGATGGCTTTTTCAAGCTCATGTTACAGTGCCTGCGCTCCTAGTCAGCATATATGGCTGGGTCTGGCTCAGGTCAGATCAAGTTCCCTGCATTCAGTCTGTTAGCATGAGCCTGGGCTGGCTAGTTCATTTTGGAGAGCTGCTCAGAGAAGAGCTTCTTGAGCTGCGCCACCTCCTCGCTGAGGGAGCTGAGCTGAGATTTCAGCATGCTGTTTTCTGTGTGGTTGTACATGTCGCCCTGGTTCGCAGGCAGCTGGCTGCTACTGTAACTGCCAGATGGGCCACACGGAGGATGAGCAAACATCTTACGAGCTTCATCACCCTCCTGTTGCCAGTATCTTGCTCCTTCACTCACACCCAATGGGAAATGGTTTCTGGGGCCATCCCGTCCACCCATGGGCTGCACGGGACTTCGTCGGTCACTCGGGTTCTCTCCCTCACCGCTGCCCGGACACTTGAAGCGCAACTTGTGTGGGAGGCTTTTCATGCCTTCCACAGTCTCTCCTCGACTCGGTGTCAGGGATGCGTGCCCTGTGGAGCCTTGTGGCCCGAGGGTATCGGGGACAGGAGAGTGGTGATACTCGTACCCCAGCTCCTCTGTCGGGTTGGGAGATAGTTTGCCATGGTCGCTCAGTCTGTCCTCAAAGAACACGGGACTTCCAACACTGGAGCCTCCAGGAGTAGAGAAGCCTGAGTCTTCGGACATGCTTCCAGCGTCCCTGATACTTCGTCCCATCTGGGGCATGGCCTGCGCAGGGTTCAGATGGGCCCCCATAGATGGCGTGGGATGAGGCCCATCTTCACGTGGCAGGTAATAATGAGGAGTGGCTGGCTGTGGGGCGCAGGACGTGGTGGTTAGTGGAAGGATGGGTGTGTTGGAAGGGTCCTTGACGAGGCCAAAGCGGAATTTGAGCGCCAGCAGTTCTGCCCGTAGCCTTGCGTTTTCTTCCAGGAGTCCCAACACACGATTCTCCAGCACCATGTCGTTGACACGCCGTTTCTCACGGGAGCGTTTGGCTGCCTCATTGTTCTTCTTGCGCTTGTCCCAGTAGCCCTCGTCCTTCTTGTCATGCGGGATGAACTCTCGTTTGCGCCGCAGGTTGTTTGCACTTGACGCCGCCTCTTTGCGCTTCAGGGGTGATGCGCGGCCCAGAAGTGAGCGAGCCAATAGGCTGCTCGAGGTCAAAATGGAGACTGCCTCATCTGTAAAGGACATCGTGCTGCTGGGGGCTGCGACTTCCAGCCCCTGCACACCTGTGGCAGCTGCAGGCTCCACAGATCTCAGGACTCCGGATGTTTGCTCTCTCATTTCTTGAGATGCCTCCTCAAACATTTTTGTGACTGCACTTTGCAGTGAAACAGCTGGTCAGAAGTGGAGGACTGGGTTGTCTTCTTGAAGGGAATGCAGGTCAACTTTAGGTTCGTCAGTATAACAACAGCCCCACCTGGTGGAAAAGAAGGGAATTTAAAACAGAGAAGCTTTAGTCATTACGTAAGGTCCGTTACAACACAATGTTATGTAACTCCAGTACGTATTTCCAGTAAGGCTGAGTACTCTTTGTGCAACACGCCGTAATGTGGAGCAAAAAGCCATTAGGGCAGATTTACTGTTCTGTCTCCTGGAAGACAAAGGTCAGCCGTTTGGTTTGTTAAGTATTGCAGCAGGCTAGCAGTCACTTAGGTAATTTGTATCATCTGGAAAGAGTGATTTCAGTCTCATTAATCCAGCTCCAAAGCCAAAGACCCTTCACTTCGGACAATAGATTTCAGAACCTCGAGCCAACTTCGAGCAAGTTAAAGTGAAAATGTTCCTGTAAGCAATCCTGTGGCTGACCTAGTTAACTCACAGTGTGTCTGAGCGTATAAACACTGTGTCTTACGTGACCCACTGAAAGGGTTTACTCGGGGAATCAGCACTATTGCACAATACACAGATTACAAAATCGAACAGATAGTCACCCCGCGTTCTTTGCCTAATTGCTTTATCACCACAATCTTACGGATGATTCTTAAAAACCTGACAGGCAGTGTGATCTTGTGATCTGTCGTTAAAAGATGGAAAATATTATCTTTTAACTTTTAATTTTATGTAGTATTGTAGTGTTTTATACATGTGATATTTATATATGTACGCATGCACACACATACAAACATAAACGTATATATCACACATATATAAAACAATACAATACTACATAAAATTTAATGTTAATAGATAACATTTATCCTATGTTACCGTCAGTTTTTTTGTTTTATCTGAACATTTATAGCTGAACAAACAGAAGTAGCGACTCGTGACCTAAAGCCACTCTGAAATCACCAGTAGGCTAAATGTACTGGTCTCGGTGTTAATCAGGACACATTATACAGGTGTTACATGATCAGGCTGTTCTCTACTAATAAAAACACTTCAGTTACTCTTGCATAAGACGAGCCCGAAGAGTTTCGCTGATACACTTGAGAGACCCTCACTCCGCACTGAGACCTTCCATGTGTTTCCTCAGCTCATTCATGAAACGCGGAGGGGCTCCTCCTCCAGCCTGCCTAATAACGTTTCTCATCCCAAACAGCCTTTAAACGTACATAAAAGCAGTCTATATTTAGATTAAATATATGTAGATATCATTAAATACCGTGTACGCAGTATGAATGAGGATACGTGTTTAAATACATGTAATTATGGGAGTTGCATGAATAAGGACACCGCATTAATTATATGTAAATATCAGTGTTGTATGAATAAGGACATCACATTAAATATATGTAAATAGCACTGTTGTTCGAATAAGGACAACAGATTTAATATATGTAAATATCAGTGTTGAATGAACAAGGACACTAAATTATATATATGTGTGTGTGTAAATATGAGTGTTGTACGACTAAGGACACTATATTGAGAATATGTAAACACGGGTGTTGTATGAATAAGGTCACTGAATTAAGTATATGTAAATATAAGCGTTGTACGACTAACGACACCGTGTCAGTGTGTGAGCCGTTACCTTTAAGACAATCGTGGGATTCTCGTGGAGAAAACTTGAGTGTAGAGTCCTTCTCGGATTAAACAGGTCCAAACCAAAGGAGGTGTTTTCAGTTTTTTCTCCCAGTTAGAGGCGTTATTAAAGATTCTTAAAGATCTGACAGGCAATGTGATCTGTCGTGCTGCCACCTTTCATCGCTCGTATGTGCTCGGCTCTGGACGTCGCAGCTCCTATTTGTAGTTTCTCCGTGGCAGGGTTCAGTCCAGGACGCTCTCTAACCTCGCCTGAACCGCGTTGCTCCGTTGGGAAGATCTCGAAGGAGCCTTTATTTCTCCCACCCGTTTTGAGAAAAGCCATGAGGATTGGCTCCCCACGAACCCTGTGATTGGCTTAGCGAATCCTCTGCCGTATGGCTGGTAGATACACTATATGGACAAATGTATTGGGACAACTGACCATTACACCAACATGGACTTTAATGATACTGCCTTTAAATACTTTAATATGGACTTGCCCCCCTTAGCATCACCCCCCCCTGCAGGAATGCTTTCCATAAAGTTTTGGAGTGTTTCTGTGCCAATTTGTGCACATTTATTCTGAGGAATTGAATGAGAAAATCTGGCTAACAGTCCCAAAAGGCATGAGCGCGTGTCCCCCTCAGAACTCGATCGCCGCCCCCAACATGTAGAGATGTCTTATTCATACTCGTGTTTTAGGGTCGAAAACCTGAACATTCCACTCAATTTACCACTCTCTTCGAACACTTAGCTCCTAGCAGCATGTCTTATATTATTGTTCTGGGGTCCTGAAACCTAGGAGCTGCCTCATTGGTGCCCGCTCGCAAAGTCCCGCCCTTAGCCACCATTGATTAGTCCCCCTGCATTTAAAATGCATTTTACGTGTGCTCTGTGTGCTCCAGTCAATTCTTTCACACCAAACTAATCTAACCATGCCTTTATGGATCTTGCTTCGTGATCTGGACCACAGTCATGCTGGAATAGAAAACTCTCCAATATTCTGTGCTTACACTGTGGTAGGCTATGTACACAAAATGTCGTTGTCAGACAGCAAGGTGTATTTAAATACAATAGATATGTGAATAAAATCTGCTGCAATAGTTTACCTGTTAACACAAATAGTGGTTTGGATTTATCTATAATGAGAATGTTATTGCGTGTGATTTTGACATGAGTAGTGATATTACAAATATTATTTTGTGACAAGATTTTCTACGGCTACAAGTAATGTTTGACTACAACTAATGATACCCATATGCCATCAGATTTCATTTTAAAGATAGAGAAGATGTTTTATTTAGCTAAATATACTTTTATATACATCATAGTAAACAAAAATGGGTTTAAAAAAAGCATCCCTTTGTATCTTGTCTCGAGTTGTATTTCTGGAGGAGGATCAGTGGATGAGAACAGGTTCTGGGAGGCGGTGCTTGTCGGAATACGGGTGGTGAAACGCCGGAGTTCTGACAAGCACACCGGCCCCCCTTTCCGAGTTCTCTACGTTCTCTCAGTAATCTCCATCTTCGCTACTACGTTAGAATGATCTTTTCGAAACCCTTAAGTAATATTTCTCAATTGCCCCCGCCCTCCATCCTGCATCTCCCTCTGCGTCCTCACAAAGCACGGCTATCCTCAACAGATGAGACGTTTATTTTTAGAAACCTCAGTTTCTCAGCACCAGTGACTTGATCTAGACTGCTTTGCATTTTACAAATGACTTAAATGAGCATGATTACAAAACGCCAGAGCCTAAGCCATAGTATTAGTCATAAATACTAGACATAAGTAAGCGCCCTAGACTAAGATTTTCAAAAGAGCTGCTTAGAGCAGTGAGGGAGTGTTTTAATACCCAGACGTGTTCATGTCGAAGAAATTGACATTGCTTAATGTCTTATAAGCAGCCAACATGCTTTAGTTGTACCACGAAATATGACAAACAAGTCTTTACAATGTGTCTTTGTGGTCAAACACAGGCAATGTCCAAGAATGCAACTCTCAGTATTACTGATGAGGTCCGGTCTGGATTGTTGTGTCCCAGGACTATTTGACTGCTCCACAGCGAGAGAGAATCTTTCCATTATGAAATCCAGGTATGCCAACTAATGTGTGAACAAGCAAAATAAGCATTAGTCAATTTACCAGGGAACTTGTAGTTATCTTGAAAGGAAGTCTGTGTTGTGCAATCATAGAGAACAAAGTCATTTGGAGCGGTTGGCTGGTGGTGAAATATTTCACTGCATATGAACTTTAATTGGATGACGGTTCAGATGTTAGGATGTCTTCAAAGGAAATATGGTCATTTTTTATTAAGGTTGACCAAAATAAATGTACATGACTAGCGGTAACTTCCTATAATAAATTAGGAAGAAACTTTGGCTGACTTAAAATGTTAGTTTTGTGACAGAATATTAAAATATAAGATAACCATTACTGTTCTCCTAACTTGCTTTGGGTCCTTTTTTGCCATTTTTGCCTCCTTTCATGTAAACAACATCTCAGGCATTAGACAACGTCTCTGTTTGGAATAGCTTTCTGTAAGTCAGAGACTCTTCAGACTGCAGATTCATATTGGCACCGCTGTGACTGTGAGTTTCTCTTGAATGGAGGAGTTGATTTCATACCACTTTGAATGACTTTTTCTACAACATAATGCTTTAATTATAGAGGAATTATAACGTAAAATACCTTTTGAAGGAATCTTGCTAGCAAGATGCAATTCTGAGCATAATTCAAATCCGGTCATTGTGGGACTGAAGTGAATGAGCTTAAAATGGATTAACATTCTTAAGGAGGCTATAAATAAATTCAGTCAGAAATACTGCATTAAATGTTGGTCTGCAGTAAGGAAGAGAAATGGCTTTCTCAGCTACAGCAAGGATGAGATTTTAGACTGATGCTTCATTTCATAATACACAAGTAGCCTTAAATATGCAGCAAAACAAACCAGTATAATCTAAATATAGTGAATTAGATCATTCAAGTGCATGATCATCTTGTGTTTCTGTAGAAAGCTGATGCCTTGTAAGTGCAGGTGTCTCTGTGTTCCTGACGCCTTAATTCATTAATGAGAGCCTTTAATTAATGAAAATATAGGTGCTAAAAACAACCCTTCAGGTCAATGCCTTTGAAGAACCACTTGGTTCCCTAAAAAACATTTCAGGTGATGCGTTTTTTTAAAAGATCTTTATTATAAGAGAGGTGTGCAAGTTTTTAACATAAGTCAAAACCTTTGCACCAGTCGAAGAGCCACAACTGAACATTTTGCTTCGACAGAGTTCCAAAAGCCTTTAAATGCCTATAGGCCATAAAGACGAGCAGATTCCAGAGGATTATGTTCACTGTTCACAGTTTTGAGCAACAAAGCCTCTTTGAAATCCCGTTGCCGTAAACTGTTTGTCAGAAATAGGCTTTCCAAAAAGCATTACAACCTTACAGAGAAATACAATGTTGTTATGAAATTAAATGACTGGGGATGAGCTTTGTAACACTCGGATTCTTTCTCTCTCTGTCTCTCTCTCTTCTCTCTCTATGTCTCTCACTCTGTCTTTGTCTCTCTCTCTCCCAGGAAAACCCATCAAATTAATTTCTCTCTCAAGGTTTAACAAAACAAAGCCCTGAGACCCCAGATGCCCTATTCTGTTTCCATGTCGACCAGTGCACCAAGGCTATTTACAGATCAGTGCAACTGTTTGATAATATTTAAACCCTGACTCGTCTCTAGGGCGCATGCTTGCAGGTTGCATCAGGCTATGATTCCAAGCGTTTCAGTGATAAAACATGAATAAATCAACAAACAACCTGACCAAGGCACTCAGGGGCTGGATAATCTCCCAATCTGGATCTCTGGATGAGGGTGCTAAATCCCGCGGGTGGGTTTGCGTGGCGAGGCCAAGGGCAGGTTGGGTTCAGATGCCCATCTGGCTCTGTATACGACATGAAAGGTCGCTGTAGTGGTCACACTAAACACAAATTAACACACTTTACCCCAACACACCAGCATTTCTTACTGCTGTATTTGAACTTCAACCTGTCTCATTGATTTTGACCCCTGCTAAGTTCTTTCCTGATGAAAATTATACACGATAGATATGGACTAGACCAAACACATCTCGGTGTATTCAGCTCTTCGAAAGGGGCATTCAGCAGAGTTTTAAATAATTAGGATTTTATGACAGGTTGTTGTACATTTTATTTCTCCCCTGGTTGTGCAGTGGGTAGCACTGTACCAAGCGCCTCCAGGGTTTGGGGGGTCCAGACCTTGTGTGTGAGGAGTTTCCATTTTCTCCTCGGGATGGTGTGGGTTCAAAAGACATGTGAGTGAGGGAGTTATAGGGTGTGTGTGTGTGTGTGTGTGTGTGTCTGGCAGTCTTAGGGAAGGCTCTGGGTACCAGTTACGCCTTGTAATGTTTAAGTGCTTACAGAAAAAAAAATCATGAATGAATACATTTACATTGATGGTGGAGAATGTTCTAATGCAATATATTCCCCAAAAAGTATTTTTTCATTTCCGCTTTACCCTGGGAGTTGGTGGCCTAGTGATTAGGGAGTTGTCCCTGCAGTCAGAAGGACATGGGGTCAAATACCTAGACTGCTAGTAGCACCACACTCCCCTCTCATTGTTGGCAGCCACCTGCTTCACTTGGTGAATCTGTTAAATACATTTCACACAATTTGCTGTGGTGTGTTCACGCATGACAACTAGGGGTCACTTTGTTTTACTATTTTCATCATAAATAAATTCTGAGAAGATACATGGTGCCATTGGTGATTTTAAGCCATAAATAATTGGCTCCATTCACACTATAGACATCATAGCTCCTGGTTCCTATCACTTCCATTGTAAACAAACCAAGGTGGTTTCTCTAGATTGAAACAGTTAACATCATACCACTCTGAATGATTTTCTTTAGAAGTTAGGTAGTCAGTCAGTTCTGGCCTTCAGGAAGCCCTGTCACTGCTGAGGGACCATTATGGATTTTGTATAATTGTGACATAATGGCTTCTCTATAACGTCCACTGCTCACCATTGTCATTGGAGCACCATGTCCAGGAAGTGCATTACGACTAACCATCATGCAGCACAAGTCAGAACAAGTCATTCATTATGTATCGACAATAGTCCACAAAGGGCTTGAACAGTGAGGAAAGTCCAGACATTATTTCAGCTTTCATCCCGTGTTCCGAACCAAGACAATACTTTTTAAAAACAAAAAACAAACAAAAAAAAATGCGGTTGTAATTTGGCAGTGACAAAATGTTCTGCTGGAAGTGCATGGGCCCTCAAAAACAGAGGGGGTCCAAAACTTTTATCTTCTTCAATGTCTCTTGTCAGGCCTAAGTACTCAGTGTACTTCAGAGCAGTGGCTTGCCTAATTGCCTTCTGACTGATAATAATTTGTGCATTACCCTGGCAGTTATTTAGGTCACTGAGTGTTGCTGCAGAGGGGCCTGCACACATGCAGCCTTGCTTGACCTTTGGCTTAGCAGCTGATATCCTTATGTTTGATTTAGAGGCTTATTTCATAACTCATTGCATGCCGTTCAGTATTGGGCATCGTACCAGCACTGTGACGATATGTTTTAAAAAAAAGTTCGGCTCATGTGACGTTTAGTCCTAGTTTAGTAACTGCAATGTTGTGTAACACAGGCTGGTAAAGAGTTATGTTTTGCCAAAATGGTGTTGAATAACCAAAATAGAAAATGAGATTTCCACATAGGAATTCTTGTGTGGCCAAGTCAAATCAGGTCAAGTAAATGCTTCTTATGAACTGAAACATATAAACAGAACACAGTGAAGCAAAACAACATTCCTCCAGGGCCATACAGCAACACAGTGTCCAAAATGTGAAACGTGGCATTACAGTAGGCCAGTTTTTTACAGTAGGACAGTAGGCCAGTTTTATTTGCGATTTAATGTTTTGTCCCTAAATATATTACATCAATCTCCTCAGAGGACCAAATACAACATCAAATGTTTCTGTGGTAAGATGATTTCTTTCATATATTACTTCAGGTTTCAGTGGTTTAGCTCTGCTTATGATGGGTGTTTAAGTCTAGACTACTTTTTGAATAAATCTCAGTAATGTACAGCCAGTCAAGTTGGAGCTCATTAACATAAAATCCGTCTTGAAGGGAAGTGATAAAAACAGCTTTTTAAGGTTATATTTGGTGGAAAGGAGAGGTTGTCGCAAGTGTGTTACAGTCAATACAGTAATATTCATTATAAAATCTGAGGTTACTTGGGTTTCTGATGTCTCTTTATCTTTTAATTTCATTATTTAATCAGAGGCATTTAACTGAGTTGGAATGAAATTTTATTAATTTAAGATAGTTTAAAGCTTAATCTGTGTTTTTTTCAACATCAATTGACCACAGAAGCTGTGTAAACGTTCAACCAATACACATTCTCCAATATTACTTAAAAACTCTATTTTTCTATTTCTTAGAATGCAAGGAATGTTTTTGCCATCTCGTGTAAAGTTACCGTTTTGGGAAGTGGGACTTTGTTGTAACAAAGTTTGACCAACTACATAGCAGTTGCATTAAAAAAACATATTTGAGAGTGGAGTGAATTTAAGCCAATTCAGTTATTTCTCCCCTAAAACTGAATACTGAGAACTGCTTAGGTAGGAGCTGTACCTTTGTAAAGATTATCTGCTGGCTGCAGACTTATTCTGATTCTTCCAAAGGATCTTAGAGCTGGAGTGCTGATCCAGGATGAAATTATTCAAAGTCCTTGACCAACGGTCTTACTCTAAGGAGCTTTGTGAATACCACTGCAGGTCATTCTAGATCTTTTTATTGTGTTTGTCTGGCCATGTCTTTCCTTCTGTCATCTTTGCTTCTTGTCCTTTCAATATGGATGTGTGTGTATGTGTGCATGTGTGTGTGTATGTTAGGAAGGGAAAGACTGAGAAATGGAGAGAGAGAGCTATGGTAATCCAGCCCTGCCTGGCTCTCTCTCGAACACATTAACACACTTAGCTGCTTAACCTCAGCACACCCAAAGGCAAACAATGTAAACTGCGGAGCAGTTGTCAGCAGTCATGCGCTGGCTTGATCACTGTAATCTCATTTCAAGAGATATGCAAGGAGGCACTGTATGTTTTGGAGCATTACTCTGTTAATAGTCTTAGGCCTTCTTGTTCAGAAACCACTGTAAATGATTGTGTAACTACCAGAAAATGAACATGTATGTGATTTGGCTTTGAACACAAGGAGGCCATGTTAGCAGCTTGTGTGAGCATTGCACTCCCAGACCCAGGTCCATCACAGAAGTACCAATATTGAGAATATTACTACAAAAAATGAACTAAAACAATATAAATTCTGTGATTTATGATGACTGTCAAACAGGCTGCTAGTTATCTGTGTTAGACATATTTTTTCTGGTAAATCTTTTGGCTTTTCCAATTGCAAGACAAATGTAACAAATATTACAGCTTCTTTGGATGGGGCTTCACAATCTTTTACAGCCCATGATTGGAAAGTGAAGCTTTTCATAAAATATTATTTTAACGAACGTGCATCAAACAAAAAATGTCATTAAGTGTACTTGTGTTCAAAAAATTATCAAAATATCATTTTTTGTAATCATATATGATTAAATGTGTGATTTTAATACATTTAAAAAATGATTAAAAAAGAAAGCCATCAGCCACTTAGCAGTAGCTCCACTTGCTGAAAACCACTGTAGGTATTGAGTGTGAGAAAACTAAACCTTTGCTACACATGAAAACACCACAGCACACATTGTAAACAGGGTGAAATTGTTCTCTGCATTAAACCCATTCACCATGTGAAGCAGCAGGCAGCCAGGAACACAGCCAGATTCCTTGCTCAGGGAGACCTCTGTGGTGCCACTGGCACTCCTGGGATTTGAACCCACAACCTTCAGATCAACAACCGAACAGGCAATCAGCCCAAAAGCATGAAATCTGCTTTTGTCCACATCAGCAATCACTGTAACTCCCTAACATAAAAAGAGACATAAGAGACATAAAGAGTTTAAATAACAGTATAGTATAAGTGACTACGGAATACTGATAAAGAGAATATAGAAGTATACAATAATGAATGGTATGAGTATAGAAAAATGATACATAACTGGGAAGCATACACGGAACAACATTATGAGTGTTCTGAAATAACTGAACATAATCTCCAACTGCCCTGAAAACATGTGATTCCAGGCCCTGAAAAAAAATTCACCCAATGGACAACTGCCTTTGCTGTTTGTGTTTTCCTCGCCTGGCCTGCTGCTCTGGTAAAGCAGTTGGAGCTGAGTCTGTCCCCATCTGCCCTCCAACATGTGTTTACCAGTTCATGTGAGGAAAACAGATAATCCTAAACCCTCCCACTGCCTCTCTGAATCGCCCACATGCCCTCCCAACCTCTTTATTACATTCCTTTATGGAATTTTCTATGTACTTCACGTGGATAATCACATGCAAATAAATGTTGAATGATGGGGTCTGTAAACATATGTTCACACTTAATACCCACTCAGTACCACTTTATTACACACACATTCCCAGCCAGTCACTTTCCCAGTAAGCTCAGCAAGAGAAAAAGCAAGGTGTAGAATGTACCTGTTGATTTCTAAGGAGAAATCGGTACACGTCCTTTTCAGGGAAGAAACTTGTAGCACTTTTCTGCAAATTTATAACACAGCCTATATTTATTTGCCTTATTTAACATTCATTCATTCAGATTCTGTAACCACTTCATCTTTACTAGTGTCCTGGGCACCCAGAGACTATCTTCGGGCTCACCCTGGGCAGAGCGCCTTCCCACCGCAGCATAATATGAATCTATTGAGAATAATGTCTAAAATAAATATAGAAAATGCCGGACCACATTTTTTGTTATATTGTTTTTCCAATATGTTGAATTCAGCAAACAATCAGTAATTTTGCATTAAACTGTGCATTATAATGTCCATTAAAACAGACACAATCTCAACTGTGCATGCCTTAGGCCATTTCTTCTGCACTGTACTGAAAAAAAAAAGCATGAATGATACTGGTTTCCACAATGTTGTATTTTTGGAAAGATGATTGACTCATTAAACGGCAGTTGCTTTATTATTCATTCATTTTTGGAAATTATTCAGTAGCTGCTATAAGGAGTGCACATTTTCACTGCATAAGACACACATAAGACTTTGTTGCTTTTTTAAATTATTGGACCAGCAGAAATAGTTAAACATTCCTTAGAATTAAATCTCATTAGGGTACATTAACATTAGCTTCTCCTCTAAAGATTTTCTGAGCATTTTTAATGAAAGCAATCATATGTTTTGCTCTTAAGAGAGGGTCAACTTAAAGTGTGAGTTCACAAATTGACCCTGATACTTTTAACACTTTAAACGTTACATCCTGAGACCCTCTTGTTTTAAGAAAAATGGAAGTCTGGGCTTTCTTTCGGCGCTTGGCCATTTAAGGAGCTGGAGGCCATGCATGGGACACATATAAATACATACATATTCTTGTTTGGTTTTGATACTTCCAGGGTGGGCACAGAGGGTGGGTTTATAGGGTTCCATCAGGATTCATGCTTTTATATTTATGAGCTTTCTCCAAGCTTTGAGATGTATATCTCCAGCTATAAATAGAGCATGACTCAGTTTGCGTAACTTGTGCTCAGCTTGCATAAGAGCACCCTGTTTTTTTTTTCGTCACTGGGGACATTAGAGCACAGTTCTAGTCCTTTTGCATGCACACACACACACACAAATACACACTCACACACATTTATATGGCATAATACAATTCATGAATATACTGGTTCCATCTTTATGTAAATGAATGACTATACACACACACACATATAGACACACATACACACACAGACACACAGCTCATGCCATTAAATATTCTATACATATATCATGGCTCCTGTCTCTCTATTTAATGACCTTTTAAATACACATGCATGCGAGCATTCCCTGCACACTCACACATTGGCACACACACACACACAGTCCTTGTGGGTCTGCTTTCTTTAGGTTCCATAGTGGAGAGTCTTGATTAACATGCACCTGCAGGGTAATTAAAAAAGAAAAACGTTTGCAGCTGTTGGGAACTGAAGACCCAGGACACCGCTTCTTTCCGCATCTTTCTATTCCTGGACCCTAAAATACGTCAGCACGTTGCCATGGCAACCGCTGCCAGTCGCTAGGAACTGGTGGGTGTGGAGTATTATGAAATAATCATAAACAACTCAAAGGAGGCATCAATAATATCATGTGTGCGCCTGAAAGAAGCTCTTCTAAATAAAGTTTTTTTGTCACTGTGCTATGCTTGGAAAGAAACAAAAGAGTCAAAAGTGAGCAAGTCGAATTGAAACACTCTTGATTTTTTTAAAAAGTATTATTGAGATGTCTGATGATGAGGAAACTCATATAGAGCTTGTGTCAGTTTTCAAAGTATTGTAGGTTATATTGATTAATCTGAGATTTCTCTTTAGTCTCAGGACATAGTGGAAGTCCATTAGACTCTGTTGAGATGCTTCCAACAGTCAGTAGAGAAATGAGCAACTAACCATGTGAGCGTTTTCTGATTGCTCGGTGTACAAATTCACCCATAAAAAACAATCAGCCCTCTTTAAATCCCCTAAATCCTAAGCTTATTATTCGGCTTTGATTCATTAGAAAGGAAATAGTTCGGTCAACAACGATAATGTTGTAAATAATGCATAGAACAGAATCGCTACTGATTCTGATAATGACATTTTGTTCAATGGTTTCTTGATTCACTACTTTCTATTCACTGTTTGTATCTAATGTGTGGTTAAGTTGTTTCTTCAGCCTTTCTTACTATTTAGTATAGGAAATACATCACTTATTATTCAATAACCCTGAATTACTGTATAATGATTATGATACTAATACATCACAGCTGTCAGAGACAAACCTTGCATCTCCACAATGGTAAAACAGGGAAAAAGTGAGTCAATGTAATGAGGTTTATAACCAAGCAAATTTCCATTGCTCTATTCTTTATCAAATTTACACACAATGTAACTGACAACTGGTGAATATAATGAGAAAATAATGAATGTGTGTTCAGACAGCGATGATTAGGTAGCTATAAAGAGTGAGGAACTTAAGGAGGTCCACACAAAGGCCCAATGGGTATTGTTATTTTTTTTATGGTATTACTGTTCAAATAACCAGCAGTGGCCATTAATATCCGGTTAGACTTTGTGTCAGGCAAAACAAATCATATTTGGAATAGTCGTATGTGACTTTGATCAATGTGCCCTTTTATCGTTATATGACAGGCTTTGTTCATCACTCAGCCATTAATCCACGGCTTATGGAATGGGGTGGGTATTATTTGCGTTTCATGCATGCAGAGGGCAACGCTCATACCCCAGTGGGACAATGACAGCAGTGTGTGTGTGTGTGTGTGTTTGTGTGTGTTTGTGTGTTTGTGTGTTCATACAACAAAATACAACAAAGTAACATAGTTGTACAAAAAACTGAGAAAACATGTTCAAAAGATTCTGACTGTGAAAACGTTTTTTTTACAGAAAGTTCGTCTGTTTTAATTTAAGAGATTAGATCCTTCTTCCCCTTCTTCTTCTACATTGTAATATTTATATACAGTTTGCATGTAAAATTAATGCAAGTATGGCACATGATTGTTATATATAGTTACTTACACATCATAAAACCTTGTATTTTGTAACTTTGAACATTGAACAGTTAAAAAAACACTTGCTGTTCTTGACATTGCTTAAAGAGTTGTAAAGAACAGACCAATAAAAACCTGTGTGTAAGTGTAGGTGAAAGCAGAGAGAGAGAGAGAGAGAGAGAGAGAGAGAGAGAGAGTGAGCATTACTAAGGTTATGTAACCCCAGCTGTGTAACTTGCGTAATCCGTTCATAATCAGTGGGGTGAGGACGGATATAGATGGCCTACTTCTCCAGTCCATGCATGTTTGTGGTTCAGTGTCCTGAGCCTTGAGTGCATTGCGCATCACTCTGATGCAACAGGAACAGCGCTGTGTGTTTCTCCGGAGGATTTTTAATGCCCGCTCTCGGCTTTCAGACACAGGTCTCCAGTTATTTTAAGACTGAGATGTCTTACGCTGATGCTTCACAGGGGCGTAGCACACGGGGTGTGGTGGGGGGGATTCAACACCCCCACTTTTGTTAAAATGTGATTCCATCCCCCCACTTTTGTCAGATTATATTGTATTAAATTGATTAAATTGTATTTATAACCTGGCGTCCCCATCTCAGAAGACTCCCACTGATGGAAAGTTTAATACGCCCCTGGCCTATATCACTACGTTTTACCATTTACACTTTTTACAACACTCAGTGTCCACAACATATGCTAGCTATGGTTAGCTTGGTGATGAAAGGCACGTCTTTTCACTGCAGACCGCCTCCAGCCCCCAGTGATGAAACATATGCACAACACCAAATCTGAGCCAAAGATCAGAACTGAGTAGCCCCTAAAGTGAACTCCAGTCTGTTGCAGAAACATTGTGTTGTCTTGGTAACTCATCATTACATTACGCTACACTGTAATCTAGTTAAAGGGCCAGTTGCATTGTTTATTTGTTGTTACTTATTTCTTTTTGTTCATCATTTATTCATGTCGTTTATCTATGCATTATTTATCCATTTCCTTTAGTATTAAAAAGACTGATTCATTCAAGGATGCAAAACGGAATAACCCTCGCGGTGCACTTTGACTCAGATGGGCTGGATATAGTTTTTAATAATGAAGCATTTAGCTTTTAATGTGCCACATGCCCTGGACTGTGCAAAAAAAACCTGAGATTTATTTAAGCAAAGAAATGGTGAAATTCCTCGCTGTGAAATCAGCACTAGCCTCAAGCTGTTTACTGATTGGTCTTTCTTGTTTTGCTTTCTCTCTCTCTCTCCTCCGCTCTCTCATGCTTTCTCTCGCTTGCCCTCGACTCTGCCTTATCATCTTTTGAAACCCATCAGAGCTGTGCCCGGTGCCCTGTGGCAGTCATGGCATGTGTTCTGAAGGCCGGTGCCAGTGTGAGGAAGGCTGGGAAGGTCCAGCCTGTGACCAGCGGGCATGCCACCCTCGCTGTGAGGAACATGGCCAGTGCGTGGACGGCAAGTGCCAGTGCCAGCCTGGATGGGAAGGCGAACACTGCACTATCGGTAAAACCCCAGTTAGTGCCACATGGCCACATGTCCAGTAATATTGCTGTTAGTATTGTGATGTAAACCTCCTAATGATTCAGGTCAGTTACTATTCTAACTTACATATAAAACATGTTTACTATCCAGTGAATATTGTGTTTATGGAAAAATGAAATCACTGAATACAGAAATATCCAGCAGCTAGTAATAATATTTAAGTGCACGGAGAATCAAATGTTGTTGTTTTTTTTTTGTATTTTTAAAAATAGCCTGTTTATTAATATATAACATTAATATTGTGTTCTGCAGTTATAATCAGCTCTAATATGGTGACAAGATAAATAAATCTTTTTCCTGTTCGCTAATCCATTATACCAGACTTTCTACCTCCTCTGATATCAGGATTGTCAAAAATGAGATTGCAGACCAATTTACTGTGCAGCCTTTGTCTCTGCCACTTCCTTGTCATTAGATTTTTCTAATCAGCCACCGCATCACAACTAATTTGACGGTAATTAAACCATAAGATTTCCTTGTCAACACCCCCCTCCCGTCCCAGCACAGACGAACGGACGCTTGAAGAATTAAAAATATGAAAATATATGTTTGGCTATTGAGCACCAGGCAAATTTGCGAGTGTGCAAGCCTCCAGAGCCATTTAATCTCGGGCGTTTACTTAAAGCAAAGCCCAGAACTCATTTCATCCCCTTTGCACTTTAAAAATGGAATTAAAGGGTTGACAGTGTGGCTTTTCTCAGACGCGTCAAAGTAATTGCGGCTCCCCACCCCCACCTTAAAGCCTCTTTAAAACAGAGTGATTGTGTATGTGTGTGGTTTTGTGGTGTTAAATCTGCTTAGAGCCCTTTTTTTTCCCCTCTGCAGCCCACGATCTGGATGTGGTGGTAAAAGGTGAGTGACACATCAGTATTATCTGTTACCTTAGGAATGAATCCATTCAGCTTCATTATGGATTTTCATGACTGAATAGCAGAATAACCCATGCTGGCCATATTTGACTGGATTTGCATAGTCAATTATAATCCATTCCACTCCTCTGTAGGGTGTATTGTATAATTTAGTGCTGTGAGAGAGTGAGGACTTATCATTTCACGCATCTTTTCTAGACAGGATTGAACAAATCAATGTTAAAAGGTTCTTCCCACCTAATGTATGTTTCAGGAGAGTCTATTATAAAATGTAGTTGTCTTGCAGGCATTTGTTCTTATTACTAGCGTTAGTAGAGAGTGTTGCTAACTCCCAGTTCTGGCGCTGGTTCAGATGGCTGCCCGGGGCTGTGTAACGGGAAAGGCCGCTGTACTTTGGAGCAGAGCGGGTGGCGCTGTGTGTGCCAGGCTGGCTGGAGCGGTCCTGGCTGCAACACTGTGATGGAGAGAGAGTGTGACGACAACACTGACAATGACGGAGGTAAGAGAACAGAAGATAAAGAAAAGGAAACAAATGCATGCTCTTCACACCTCGCCAAGAAAATGTATTATTTATTGGATAAAATTAGTCTTTTGCTCTTCTGACCAAAAGTTTTGTAACATATAATAGTGCTGGTACTAAAAGGATAGTTCACCCTAAAATGAAAATCTGATGTTTATTTGCTTACCCCCAGGGCATCCAAGTCGAAGGTGACT
>JBBKCR010000027.1:11016750-11040102 GCA_037577295.1 Ladigesia roloffi | reverse complement strand
GGAAATCCTGGGGGTCAAAAATAATGGGACAGCTTGTTTTTTTTCTTCTTTTGAATACTCGAATCTCAAAATGAAAACTCGAATGCCATCCCACCGAACTAATATTCGAATATTCGAGTATTCGGTTACAGCCCTAGTTACAAGACTCTAATAGAAAGGCTGGAATTAGAGAGTCTCAGGAAAGAGTTTCAAATAAGCTAATCTTTTTTCTGTCTTTCACTGATTTAGATTTTCCCCAGCCCCAGTAGGCATTATCCTTTCTTCTGCAATATCTCCCTCACCACCACAACAAACACCTACATGGGCACTCACTCATGTTCAACTGATCACTCTCCAGTTGTTAGTGAGTCATGGTAATGACTGTATGTGTGTGTGTGTGTGTGAGGCAGGTAAGTCCAGGCAGCCCATCATCACGTTAGATGACAGTAAGTGATTTTTCACCAAGAGATTTCACACACTGAGGTAGTGGCATTTCCCCTCTGTCCCTTTGATTTAGCACATGCTTCACTGTACAGTGTTCCACATAGTTTAGTGTGTGTGGATGTTAAAACACCAAGCACACAGCAATCTCTTTCCTGCCTGTTGAAGGACCTTGCAAGACGTCACCAACCGGGGTAAGGAGGCCTCCACATAACCTCAAATCCACTTCCTTCACCTCGATCAGTTCCTAGATGCTACTAGGTTTATAACAATTTGAGGCTTTCAAAGGCATTGTTCAGCCACAATGGAGAGACGAAATGGGCCTTTATGTCTTCGATAGCTCATGTTTTGGATGATGCTCTTGTGTTGTACCTCAGTACCCTGCAATACATTATTCAGCTGTAAGCCATATACGTCTTAGGCACTCCACTTTGACCTCAGACTGTCCTGTTTTTAAAGCCACTCTCATCCTGTTTGTTCCCAGATGTTTGCACTTACCCTGAAGCTAAGAGCTCAAACAAGCTTATTTTAGAGCGCGTCATCATCTCCGACAAGACAATGTGTGTGTGTCATATTTGTTTGTGTGTGTGAGAATGTGTGCATGTGTGTATGAGTGGTAAGAGGATGTGGATGTAGACGGATGTAGATAAAACTATCGTGCTCTTCATTTATGGTTTGCCAATAATTAGAATAGGTGCAATGCACCAGCAAATCAATCACATTGTGAAATAAGCAGAGAAATCATCCCATTACATTCCACTATGTAAGAGACCATTCATCATTTGTGAGCACACCACAGCACACAGTGTGAACAGCACAAAATTCTACCTCTACATTTCACCCAATCACCAAGTGGGCAGCCAGGAACACAGTACCTAGGGAGCAGTGTGTGGGAATGGTAGCTTACTCAAGGGTACCTCTCAAACCCACTTATTTCCGAATCCAGGGCGAATGTCCCAAAGCAATAGGCCACCAGCTTCCCCAAACCATGAAAACAGCCACACTCCTGGGACTCAAACCACCAACCTTTCGGTTAACAGACGAATGTTCCAACTGATTGCACCACAGAGATGAACACTGTTCATCGGCTGTTTATTAGGATCACATTTACTACATTTTGAAACAATTAAGGCTGGTCATTTTAATGCGCAATCGTATGAACTCATTATTTACGTAACACTGACAATTACAGATGTCAAAAGGTTAAAATCATCATAGATATGTTTATGTGGGTTTTGGAGTGTTTGTCATGCTGATTTCAAACCCGTGTTTAGTTTTTCCCCAGCACATGCTGTTTTTGATTTGAAGCTTGTTTTATACAGCATGCTATTGGTATAATTAACATATAACAATCTTATGCTACAAGTTTTTGAGGAAAGAGTTTGACTGACACTGATCATTATATATACATATAACTGACTTCACACTGAAAATTTTGACAGTTACTTGATTGGTGCCTGCAGTTAAAAAAAAAACATATGCCTGTTGCAAAATGAAATGTACTAATAATTCAAAAAGTTGATGTGACTTAAAAAAACTGAGAGCAGATCTAAAATTAGCATTAAAAACTTTTTTTTAATCCTTACATTTTGAAAGTTGGTTGCTTTTTTGGGCTTGTGGGGGCCCACATGTAGCTGGTTTTCACCAGAGTCAGGGGTTTCATTACTTTTGTCAATTTAATATAGACAAAAGTATTAGGACGCCTGACCATTACACCAACAGGGACTTTAATGACACTGCATTTAGGTACAGAGACTTTCATATGGGGTTGGCCACTTTTTGCAGCTGATATAATAGTTCCGCCCTCCATGCTCTGGACTGTTTCTAGAACAAACTAGATAAAATGCAAATGGCCTGCAGTGGCTAATAGCTTTGGTTTTATAGTTGATTTGATTACATTAATGTTTAAGTTGAGATTTACAGGAAACATTTCAACTAAAAACTGCGGTCGAACATGAATCATTGGCCAGCATTAAAAACAAATAATGAAACGAATGTGGATGAGTGCATAAAATATATGAGCATGTGTAAATGGTGCAAGAGTTACACAGAGGCCAGATAGACTGTGAGGCTGTAAATGGCTCGAAGTAGGCCAAGACAGCAAACCAAATGTTGCCCCTCAGCTGGCATTTGGACACACATACTCATTCCATGCAGTAAATTATACCAGACTTCAGCTTGCACTCAGTTCTACATACCCTCTAGGCATGGGTTTGTGTGTGTGTTAGAGAAGGGGGTTGAGAGAAATGCCCACAGGGAGATACACATTACTGACTGAGCTCTGTTTTCTCCACTCAGTCATGGAAGTTATACACATTCCACCAAACTACACACACAAACACACATACAACTCACAGTGGGCTATTTTGTCCTTGCCCTTCTTGAAGTTAAAGAAGCCATTACACTGTGTTTTTACTTTGAGGTCTAGACTCAGAACTGCGTATAGATGTTCTTCTTTTAGCTTCAGTACGACTGTCAAAGTTCATCACTGGGGGAGTCTAGAATGAATGAAGCTGAGGATGTGAACTTTGTAAGCATACATGTATGCTGTGCTGACTGATTGTCTTTAACAAATACTAAGTAATTGCAATAATAGGGAGAGCCTTCCAGGAAGTAAGTGTCACAGCCAATCATTTAACGTTTCAGTTTAGCAGTGTTCCAAATCATCAGCTCATTTACTCCCTTTCGATCTGTTCATTCTTTCACTCTCGCTTGCAGAGACATTCACTTTTACTTCTTTTTTCAATATCATTCACAAACATCCTAGATGTTTGGATTTCCTGGGGAGAGATTCTCTGCTTTGCTGCTTTGAAACCATCGCAGCTGAACATGCACCAATTCCTACCACTGCTGCGCCATTTTTCATCGCTGTATTCAGCCTGGAAACTGTATACAGCACACAATCAGCCACACATAATAGGGTCTTCTTCACTCTCAAAAGAGAAGCCTAAAAGGGTTTTAGGAAGCAAAGTCACTGAATAATCTTTCATTGGATAGTTCCAGACAGAAGTTTTTTCTAATCTTAGAGTCTGGAGAAATTTGGTAAAGTTTACAGAATCTCAACAAAGTTTACATACACTTCAGAGACGTTCTGACAACTGCACATCCCAAGCTCCCTGCACAGATACCATTGTTTCATATAGAAATACTGATCTTGATATGTGATTCAGGTTTAGGCCAATTCCAGGTACTGATAGCAACTCTGTTTAACATAACTATTTGATGGGTGCAAACAAATCAGGTTATTAACACCATTCCATTTTATGATAAGCTTGTTACATTGGCTTCTGTCAGGGCAGCAAGTAAACAGTTGGTTTTTGAAGTTGATTTTTTGGAAGAATAAAAAATGGGCAGGTGTTAAAAATTGAGCAACACTGACCAGGGGCAAACTGACTCGACAACTGGATCAGAACATCTCCAAAACAGAAGGTCTTGTGGGATATTCCCACACCACACCTAGATACTATTACCCAAACAAAGTAGCCCAAGGAAGGACAAACAGTGAATTGCTGGGTCATGGGCAAAAGGAACACTGCAGTCTGGATGAGCCAGGCTGTTTTGATTTCCCACTGCTGCTTGTTAAAGAGAAGTGTTTTTGTTTCTATTTCTTTAAATTATGTAAAATTAACATAGAATAACATTTAATACCATACAATTATTATACCAGCTTTTGCTCTAAATTTCTATTGCCCATAATTATGGCTGCAAATGAGCTGCTACATACTTCATTAACAGAACCAATAGAGCTTATAATTTCCCAGAGTTAATGACGAAACATGGGAAGCTTTCATGGTTTTTGTTAGGGTAACTTTAGATATTCTTGACCAGTTGCCCTAAATGCAAACTGTGCATCCTCAGAACATTAGTTTGTTAGATCATGGAGCATCTGCTGACCATTCCAGAAATGAAAGTTGACAATTTTCCTTGGTCTAAGGTAATAATCCCTGGGAAAATGCTTCAATGGATAGACATATGAACTTATAAATTACAGATATGGAAAAAAAATAAGAGACTGCAGCAATTAATTTTGAAATCAGCATCTCTATGAGTATGACAACCATTCCACATTAGTGTCTGTGTCAAATCTTATTTAATGAGGGAAAGTACAAAAACACTGCTGTGATCAACACTCTCTAAATCTCTTGAAGTTTAAAACACTACTAAAAATACATCAAATGTAATTATTGCCATTTTGTTTGAACAAGTGAACTAGATTTAAAAAAAAAAGTTCTGTTAATACTTCAATTTTTCTCTTATTTTGATATTGTCGTTTCCTTTAAAATTATGTTTTAAAGAACAATATTCTTATTTGGATATTAGGAGAAATATCAGCGGTTCTAAAAAATATAAGGCAAAACAGTTCAGTTCAATTCTTGCATCAATAAAAGATAAAAACTAAGAAACTGAACATTTTTGTTGTAGTCTCTTATTTTATTAAGAGACTGGGTAGGTTATCTGAGGCCCTACATGCAGAAAATACAATTTAGGCCCCATCAACCAAATTGCATCCCTTTATCCTTTCTTAAAAAGAAATAAACCAGGACAGAACTCAAAACAAAGCTAATTATAGCAGATTAGTTCAGTTACATCAATTTGCATCTAACTGGCTTGCGTTCTTTAGAATCACTAGGTAATGCTAAAGTTAAGCCGCAGTTTGATATAACAATTTAAAATGTTTGTGGTGTGAAATTTTAATTTTAAATGTGGCGTTTAACTTTGCATGAAACATTGCTGCAAAAAGTCTCATTGCTGTTATCTGCTTGAGGAACTGAGGTAGGAAAGTTTAATACTGATCATAATGGTTCATTTTTGTTTAAAGGTAATTCATTCGAAATCATTTCCACTGCTAATCTGCCCTAACGTGACTGACAGAAGTTTTCCACGACAAAGTCTCCCTGAAATCTGTTACTGATTCACATAAGTCTGCCAAAATGAAGGTAGATTCCATCTGTTAAATTTTTTGGGGGATTGTTTAAATTTCTTAGCCAAATATGTTTTACACAATTAAATTACACTTGCTCATTTTCAGCTCTAGGATGTTTCTAAATCAGGTCATAAACATATGATTACATCCACTTAGAATAGTGTTTACCTGTTGTCATCATGTTGCTGTGCCTAAATATGTTCTGACCTGGTGAAACTGCCCTTGTCCAGTTTCTGACATCTGCTCAAATCTCTGTCACAGTGCTCTGAGTCATTTTCACCACCTGGAAAACTTTTGGGCAAAAAATATTGAATATCCACATGTTCCTTTTTTTTTCCATAATTTCTCCTCTGTCTGCCAAACATAGTGGACACATAAGTTGGGTTAAGATATCTCCCTTGTTTCTAGTATCTGGTGGCATTAATGAATTAGTTTCATTTACTTGTCTATAAATGTGGCATCATTTTTTTTCATAAACAAAATGTGTCTCTCAGATGGTGATCTCAGTTAACTAAAATGACAATGTTAGCAACTGATGAACTAGCTACAATTAGCTAGGTAGCTACATGACAATAGTTCACTAGCTAGTGATGTAGTAGTTAGCTATGACCTAATAATTGCCAAAGTTCAGTGACAAAATAAGTAAACACTCTTTCACACATTAACACTCACTGAAGTGCAGAGTCATAAACTGCCACCAAGCTTTGTGGAAGACAAAATACAGGGCAGTCACATGGTTCCAGGCACCTCCCCTCATTTATCACATACTACTTAAAAGGTGAGTAAATAATGATATGTATTTATGTTCATTAAAAATAAAATTTAACAAAGGACAATTTAATCCAAGATCCATACATCCAAGCTCCATAGGTCCAGGTTAATTAAAATTGGAAACTTTCCCATTATTAGCTTCCCTCCCACATTTAAAAGTAGCTGCAAGAAGACTCTTCTTTGATGCTATTTTGTATAGAACCAACCAATGATGGGCTGAAAGTAAGTCAACTGACGAATGACAGGACATTTCATGGGCTGTTCCAAAGTGATCCTACCAAGAATTCGTGAACTAAACTACTAATCCTCTCAAGTTCACTCTTATTAACAACCTACAACATTTTACAGTGAAGTGAAGCTTCACACACGAGCAGCAGCATAGGAATGGATCAAACAAGTCTGATCTCCTCCATCTGTGTTCCTTTTTCAACAAAATTGGTCAGATCTATAAAACATTTCTTTCAGACAATTTTTCATACATTTGTCCTGCAGCTTCATTTAGTATATATTGATCTGTAAATGTATTAAATAATAAGCAAAATGTGTCTGATTTCAATCATTGTAAAACATTGTTACAAGAAGTTGCTCAGTCAGAACCACAGTACAATTTCTTAATACAAATAGTTTAATTTTCATGATTTGTTCTGGAAAATATTGCTTTGCAGTGCCTTCAAACTGAAATCAACAATGTAACATCATCCAAAGGAGAGAATTTTGACTTTGCAAAAATGAGCAAAATGCAAAAATGCAAAAGGAACTGCATTATTTAAATACACTAAATTCTAACACACATAATTCATGTAAGAATGTCAGTAGGCTGATCACCTGGCACACATTTATTAAAAAAAAAAAGACCATATACACCTTGTTGTGAGTCGCGAACTAAGACAATACACCTCAACTAAACCTCTTTTTCAACTCTTTGCACATACTTTATGGACAAAATATTGGGACACCTGGCAATAACACCAAAAGACCATTAGTGACATCACATTCAAATCTATTAACTTTAATATGGAGTTGGTCCCCCCTTTGCAGCTATAACAGCACAGACTCCCGTTAGAAGGCTTTCCACAAAATGTTTCTGTTGGAATTTGTACTTATTAATTCTGTAGAGCATTTTCAAATTCAGGCACAGATGTTGGACGAGAAGGCCTGGTTTGCAATCTCCGTTCCAGTTCATCCCAAAGGTGCTGGATGGGATTGAGGTCAAGACTGGGGCATAGTCATGCTGGAATAGAAAAAGTCCTACCCAAAACTGTGTCCACAAAGCTGTAAGCAGGATGTTGTCAAACTGTCTTGATATAGTGAAGCATTAAACCCCAACAACAAGTGTGTCCCAATAATTTTGTCCATTAAGGGTAGCCATAGTCAAAGGGTTGGACACTGATTATCAGTCATGCTGCATGGAACAATAACTATCTGTAAATCTTTCATACATCACCAACCAGAGGAAGTGAGCCTTTCACAGGCAAATCCTCATCAGCAGTTTCCATCCTTTCCGTACTGTATCACCAACCTAAAATTACAGTTTCAGATATCAGGATGTTCTACTTTTCTCTGTTCCAAAAACAAACAGCGAATTTAGGAAGAGGGTTAAGATCTCTGCGTCCTTTTACCAGAAAGGCTTGGACATAATAGCTGTTCACTACTTTCAGCAAATTGAAATTTAAACTGTGGATATTTGAAGCAATTTTCTGTGCATTAAAACATTGTTATGTTGGCTTTTCTTGCTACCTGTCTTATATCTTCATAGTTTCCTTAATATATTTCCAACAATTTCGGAACCAGAATAAGTGTTTTTTGAGATAAAAAGTATAACGATGTTTCTAGAATGTATCTTTCAACTAAACAATGTTATATAGTACTGGTAATAATTAAATTACCCCGTTATACATGATTTTTCTTGCTTTAATCGAACTGTTAATGTTCCTTTTTTTTAGTTTGTTTTAATGGTAAATATATACAGCTAAAAAAAAATCTCAGGACTCCTCTGCCGTAAATAGCTGCATATTACATGTGT
The DNA here is from genome assembly GCA_037577295.1 of Ladigesia roloffi. Classification (NCBI taxonomy): domain Eukaryota; kingdom Metazoa; phylum Chordata; class Actinopteri; order Characiformes; family Alestidae; genus Ladigesia; species Ladigesia roloffi. The sequence continues at coordinate 11,031,964 of JBBKCR010000027.1, read as the reverse complement.
GGTCTTCAGGGGAGGGTAAAGTTCATTTGTTCATACAGTAGAAACGGGGTAAAGTGAGACTTTGACGTACTGTTTAATCATTGCCCACTTTTTCCATTGCCTTGCTGAGTCACACATATACACACATGCAGAAAACCAAACCCTTACAAAAAGACATGTAATGGCACAATTACTACCAAAGCTGAAAGGAAAGAAGGCAGCAAAATCTCAGTCACCATGTTCATTTCTGAATAGACCTACACAGTTTTTTCTATTAGACATTAGAATATCACAAAATATAATATAAAATACTTCTACACAAAAACAAACTAACACTTATACACAACTTAAGAGCCTGACAGAAGTTTATTCTTGCATGCACATATTTTGCCATATGGGGACTGGATTCACTCGATTCTTACCAAAACATGCACACATTAGTAGTGTGATCTGTTTTGAAGTTATTAGCTACAATACCTGGCTAATACACTGCAAAAAATCCTGATCTAACCAAGACTTGCAATCTTATTTTGAGCTTAAGGGCCTGTTTACACGAAGACGCTTGCGAGTAAAAACGACTAAATATTTTAGCGGAAGTGCCTTTTGTTTACACGGTGACGGCGTCTTTGGGGCTTGAAGACGCAAAAATCTCAAACCACCCTCGAAAATGGAAAAGTTGAAGACGCTCCGGCGTAGCGTTTCCGTATAAACTGACCAAAACGCAAAACTGGCTCAGATGTGCTGTTCTGCTCACGTTGCGTAGGCGTTTACGTTACGCAGTAAAGCACGGATTACATCCATGCTTCGGACCTTCAGGCTACTCTGGCAGCCATAATAAATGTACAGGGATCGTTACTACAAATGTACAGAATATTTTGTGATTTAACGGCACAGTTACGAGATGAAGGAAGATTCTGCGCATGCGCGTAGGCATGGCAGCGTTTGTGTTAGTGTAACACAGCACCACCTAACCGTCTGGCATGCATACCCAATCGATTTCTACACAGTTTTTGCGTCACCGTATGCACGGCACGCAGATTTCCTCCCGAGAAAGCTGTGAAGACGCGACGCCACTTTTGCGTCTTCTGTTCACATCGTCATCTTGTAAACCTACCCTAAAAGTCTTCTTCATCTTGTTTTGAGATTAACATACTACATAAGAGCATATGAGTAAGATTATTTAGATTGTTTTAAGATCTTTTCTTCCTATTTTAAGAAATCTCAGACTAGAAACAAGTCAAATTATTTGTCCGTGCAGTAAGACATTTACACTTGATTTTTAAACAATCGATATTCATACAAATCTGCACTTATCATATATTCTCAAAACAAGATTAAGAAGAGGCTAGATTAATGCAAGTCTTGATAAGTCTAAGATATTTCAATTTTCCTATATAAAAAAAATCTTATCAAGTGTAAATATCTTACTGCACAGACAGATAATTTGATTTGTTTCTAGTCTGAGATTTACAGTTTGAAATATTGTCTTTGCTTCTTTCTTAGTTATGATCCTGAAACATGTTATGTTGGTAAAGATGATCTAATCCCTAGCAGTCACTTTCACTCAGAGTTGCCCTCAGTACTCCATGATGCATTCACTAGTTCTAATATATATTTTTAGACCAGGTCATTTGATTCTATCATGCATTAATTTGCATCAAGCCGCACATTTTCTCTGTATCTGCACACAAATCAGTTCAACAGCATAGAATGCCTCTCCTAATGCTGTCAGCTGTGGTTTGCCAACCGTAAGGAAACAACACTCGACTCTCTGTGCGCACACACTCCGAACATCCATTTGCACAGCGAGGACTGAAACAAGGACAGGAAAATGTTAGGGAAGTGCCAAATAAATCCAGTCACACTGACATCTATCCCGTATTTACTTTTGGAATCCAGTGTTAGTCCTATAATCCATTTTAGGAGATCCTATTCTTCTGTTAAGATGTGTCTAACCTAGTTAATACCCTTCCTCTGCCCTTCTCGTTTTCTCTTCTTGCAGGCCTCATAATCTTCTGTGTTCAGATGAAACATGTTGCTCGCTTGTGCCGCATTTTTCTTAATAAGAGGTTAAGTGTGCTGACAGTATAAATATGCCATGTCATTTCATTGTTCAATATCTCTGTATTATGGGTAAGGGCTACAGCTTACCCATGGTGTTATTGTTCTTCAGATTAGCATCAATTCACAGTGCATCTTATACAAGGGTGCTGGTGGCATTGACACTATTCTCATTGTTCTGTCAGCAATGTGATGAAAAAACTGCAGAAGAATTCTCAAGTCTGCAGTAGTCTCACTAACTCATACAGCAATATATGAAACTACCTACAGGGGAGGCATGAAAAAATATTTTTAATAGTCAAACAATCATTCAAAGAAAGTAGTCACTTTTAGCGCTCATCAATATTTAGCAGTCATCACAATAAAATAAATAAATACATATCGTTTTCTGAGAATTTTTGTTTTATCCCAGTTAGTTAGGTTCAGGCACTGTTCACAGACTTACTCAATCAGCTAAACTGCACATTTACTTCATTTTGCACATTTTACTCATTTCATAATCTTTTGTTTCATGGATAATGGCAAAAGCTAATGGCAAACGCTAAAATAAAACAAGTCTTGGGCAGGGGTCAGCTATGGATAGAAAAATCTGTGTAGAATGCAAGAGCAAGCTAAGGAAATGCAAAGCTAAACAAAGGCTAATGGCTAATCTAAAGTAAACAAAAGGTGAACAGAGTAAATAACAACAAAACCTTTCCTCCACATTGTCCAACTAGAGCTGTCTCTCTAATAAACTCATTTCCGTATCCTGTCCATCCTCATCACTCCCAATGCAAATCCTAACATTTTCAGTCCTTCCACCTCCAGCTCTGCATCCTGTCTCCAACAAACAAACCATACCGCATAGCTGTTATAAATCACTCCTGCCACTCTTTTCCACCCAACCCTGTCTGCACACTCTTCACCTCTCTTTTACGCTTTCCACCACACTGGACTGTTTACTCCAAGTGTTTGAACTCTTCCACCTTCGCTCATTCCTTTCCTTTCCAGAGCAAATCTCCATTTCTCCAGGGTCTCCTCAATCTGCTGGTCTAATCTATTCAACTGGATAACTGGATTCTATTCTACTCTATTTTTCATCATACTTTGCCAATTTTATGATCGGATGACACTGGTAGACTCCTGAATGAGCTGCTAAAATAACATCAACATGTAGGATTAGTGGGAAAAACAAGCTGGCTCTTGAAGACAAAACACAGTCTAAAGTATAAGGGTATACGGTCAAAATAACTGCTAAAGATGATGCAATTCAGTAAAGTCAGGGAGTAAATACAGGGGTTTTATTAGGGCTGAACGATATGGACAAATGTTCATATCTCGATTTTCATGCCAGATATGACTATGGGTTCGTGACTATGGGTTCGGTGAAAACCAAGCATTTCTCAGAAAAATAAAACATCATAATACAAAATATTTGGAAAGTGTAGTTTTATTTTTAAGAACAGTCATCAACATTAACTTAAATTACCAAAAAAATTAAATACAAATCTAACATTTTACTGCAGCTCTGCTTTAACAATAAATCCGGATCTGTCCCAGACCCAGGGCGGGGCGAGCGCGGAGAGGGGAAATCTACATCGTCGATATCGTTTATTTTATCGATAGTAATATCTTGAAAGTTCATATCTAGATATAGATACGATAAAGATATATCTTTCAGTCTTAGGATTTATTTCATCGAATTCCTGAACTCGTGACCTTTACATGTCTCATGAATTTGCATATGTTATCTTCAGCATTTCATTCTATAATATTTATAGTTATCAAAACCATCTTGCAGTTTATCTCTTTTCAGAAGCAGCTCCTGTCATCTGAAAATAATCGGTCTGTGCAGTACAGCCGAGACTTATAAATAATAAACCAGCTATGCACAGCTTTGACACTGTCAGTGGAGGCTATTTTGTTTTAGTCATAATCACGCGAGTGCAGACACATTACAAGAGCATGATCAAGGTTATAAATATGGAGTTGGTCCCCCCTCTGCAGCTATAACAGCGTCTTATTTGTTATTTGCAAATGTCTCTTTTCTATTTAATCTAAATTTGTTGGATGTGGTTGAGCTCTGGGCTCTGTGTGGGCCAGTCTTCCACACCGAACTCACACAACCATGCCTTTATGGGTCTCGATTTGTGTACTGGGGGAAAGTCATGAACAGAAAAGGTTCTTCCACAAAATGTGTCCACCAAGTTTAAAACATGGCATTGTCCGATATGTCTTGGTATGCTGAAGCTCCTAAATCACCCTTCACTGTGAGTAAAAGGTCTAGAAAAACAGGTGTGTCCCAATACTTATATCCATTTAGTGTACAAAGGAAGGACTGAACAGACTTCCTCTCTTAAATATACATTTGAGCTGAGTGTCAACCTTCAAAATTGCATTCAGGTTCCCAAAATCATCCCAAACCTCTCAGTTGTATCCTATTACTTACATTTTTTACTTACATTTTTTTTACAAACTGTGCATTCAAACATTACAAACATACAACAATAAATCAAGAAACAGATGTAAACAAAAACAACTTTTATAAAATCCCTGATTGGAGCCTTAGTCTGTCCTGTGACTGAACTTTAGAGCTGCTGTCATACACTTTTGTACAGATACGAGTGAAGGCATAGTGACTCATAAGCGGCTTCTGTGATTTTTATCATGCTGTATACATAACAATCCTGACTGCCCCAAGGTGTTTAATCCAGCGTCACTTTACACAGCATTCCATCACATCTGCCCTCCCTGACATCATTTGTAAGCAAAAAACTGCAGAATGCAAAAAGGCAATAATGAATAAATCCCATATTTTAAGTGGGAGGTTCTTAAAAGGGACACTTTTGTAAATACAGTAAGAATGACGTTTTAAACACTTTTGTTCAGATTTTGTTCTGGCAATGATTATATAAAAAATAAAAAAAATATAAAGATGCCTAATTTTGTAACTTCACATGATTTATTCCTTAACCACAACTTTCTTTGGAGTGAATAAATGAATGCTGACGCCTAAGCATGCCCTCTTACAGCAGGTCAAATTAAACTGGCAGTGCCTATAGAGCCCGCTGAGTAGGGAGGCCTGGAGAAAGTAGGGCAGTAGGGCTCACACATTTATAACATTAAATGAGCAGAGGCCCTAAGCCTAGTAGCCCCATCTCTTAAGAGTATTCAACCCAACTGAGACACACATTTTACTCACATTTTCACACAGCTGCCCCATTTTGTGTGCCTCACTGTTGTGGCCCTGAGATACCTGTAAACTCAGCTGTAACAACACTGTGACAGTTCAAGTGGAGAAAGATTCGGGTCCATTATGGAACATCAGCCATCCTTTCACACTTTCTCCTCTTCCCCTGCTGCTCCTGCACTTCACTCAGACATACGGCAGGTTTTTAAGAAGCTCCACAGCCCCAGGTGCAATTTAGCTGCTCAGCTGTACTCGCTTCTATGACTACTGGAGTGTAGCACAAAGTAAAAGAGAGAGTGGAGAACATCTGTCCCTGCGCCAGCACAGGTCCTTACATTGGGGATGGAAACAAGTGTGTGTGTGTGTGTGTGTGTGTGTGTGTGTGTGTGTGGACATGCGCTTATAAAACAGAGGAGCTTGGGACCAACAATACAACTGAATATTAAATGCACTCTGTTCAGTTATAAGGTCTAATACTATCTGGATTTTACTGAGTAACTATGCCTAAAATATTTATATAAACTGATTCAAATGATTGTTCAGACTAATAAACAAATGGGCCAATTATTCTCATATTTCAAGTTCTGTCACCTTTAGATCATAATAACATGTACAAACCTACAGCACCCTGCAGGAGAGATTCTTTTTAATAAAAAAAAAAGCTTTCTTAAGCATAAGCTTGAGATTCTGAGTAACTTGTGGGACAATATGTGGCCACAACTTGGTAAAGAGTAAGAATGAGAAAAATAAATAATGGCCAAGAGTTAGGTATGGTAACAAGATCATTAAGTGTGGCCATGTGTTAAGGCCCTAATCCCACTTGTAAATTCTGGATTTTTTTATTATAAAGGGATGTTACAAATGAGACAGTTATAATACAGTTAATTAAAGTACTGTATTAAAATGTGTATGCATGTGTGGTTATGTAATAATATATACCGTCAGTCCAAAACGACTATTTAGCAGAAAACTCATGAAAATTGGTCTAGCCATTTTCAAAACATTTCACTGGTTATCAATTTCAAATTTTTTTTGGACACTGACCAATAGTATTGATTTAGGAAAAAACAACAAAGACCAAAAGTGGAGTTACAAGGATTCTGCCAGACAGTGACAATATGTATATGTTCATACATATAGAGGGGTATATGTATAGATGTATTTGCATGCTTGTTTATAGACTGTCTTTCAATAAATAAAAGTGTTTCTGAACTTAATTTTAATTTAAATCAGATATGAAAATATACAGTTTACATACTAATAAGTTTATATCACTATATTTTGACAGCTCCATTGCAAAACTCTTGGGTGATAGACTGCATTCTGGATGGGTTTAGTGTCTTCAGGCTCTGGACAGGAGGGTGGAGATGCTTTTTACTGCCCTCCTGGAATGTGACAGAACTGACGCCACAGGACCAAATAGAATTCTTGTGGCCTGGCACTTAATGTTAAACGGACAGATTAAGCTATTTTGGCTTGACCTGTGCAATCAGATATGGATCTAATAATGATCCTCGTGTGCTTTAGTTCGCTCCTCAAGCAGCAGGTTGTTTGTTGAGAGGGCCTTTTTCCAGCAGAAAGCAGCACCGTTATTCATTATTGCTGTGGCTGGTTATATTTAACCAGGACGTGTAAGAGAACTGTCTCCTGCTTTCTGAAAGCTGTTGCAATTGAAGTCTCCTGACTAGCCCTTAAATATGCTGGAGTGCAAATGCAGTTTAAAATCTTATTTGACTGGAAAAAAAATTTCCATAATGGAGTGCTTTATAAATATCCTTCACATTAAGCACCGAAATCCTGACAGCCCTCTTTTAATTGGGCCATACTGTAAAAATGGCAAAATCATCTAGGCAAAATCATCTAGGCTTAGTGCTAAACCTATGCATTGCTTATTCATTAATTTAAATGTTTAAAAATGCTTTAAAAGTTCCACAAGAGTTCGCAATAGCAGACCTTTTCTTCCTGTTAAACCATTTTAGAGAGCTAATGTGAAGTTAAAGAGTGACACCCATTCAGGAAAATAAAGAAAAGACATTATAGGCAGCAAAAGTGAGGATATTAGTCTTACCTGGCGTGTGTGTGGTTTATGTGGTTTACACTTCCAGTTTTGCCTCGGAAGTTGAAGCACGTTTCAGTGCTGAAGTGTCCAAATATGCCTCTTTTCTCAACTAACAAAAAAAATATGTTAAAACACACACTTTGCCTCGGTGAACCCTCAGGTCAGTGTGGATCAATCTAAGCGAGTGTCCTGGTTTAAAAGCCCCGGTCAGTACACTCCTCTAGGTTTTAAAAATCTACATGGATGCGTTCCAAACCACACATTGGTAGACTTCACACATCATGTTATAGGAGTGTACAACCTTATTCACACTATCTAGTGTGGCAGTTTGCAGTTTGGAACGCCCCTTCGCAATCCGCATTTTCATTTTGTGAATTGGATCGACGACAAGGGAAATGGACAAAGGTATTGTGACAGACATGTTTTCCACGGTTTGGAATATTGATGCTTCTGCACACCAACATATTTTAGACAAGCTCATGCTTCCAAATTGGTAAACACACTTTGGGGAGGGCATTTTTCTGTTTTTTTATTTATTAAGACATGGTTTGATTAGTCCGGTTTGAAAATACATGCACAGAGCCCTGACCTCAACCCCATCCAAGAGCTTTGGGATAAACTGGAACGCAGACTGCGATATCCTCGTCCAAAATCAGTAATTGACCTCATCATCAAAGTCCTGTTGGTGTAATGGTCAGGCGTCCCAATACTTTTGTCTATAAAGTGTAACAGAGAAGCTAGCTTTTGTTTTTTTAATAACTTTGTGACAAATAAGATTTGCCCATAATAATAACAATTATTTAAAATCTTACAATTTTTTACATTTAGACACCACTTTATTTCAGGCCTTATCTTCGTGGCAGTTGAGTTTAATGTTGTCGTCTTTATCAGTGCTAGCAGGCAGCAGACCGAGCATGGTTAGGTTAGAGATTTTTTTAACTGGAATCTACAGACAGATATTCAGCTGAGGAGCAACGTCTGAGTGACATTTATTAACGGTCATTAAAGGTTTTTAACTGGATTTCATGGCCTCAAGCTTTTAAAACCTGACACTTGCCGAAAAATGAATTCCAGCAGCCAGGTGTAATCAAAGATTGAATGGACCTTCATTTCAGGTGTTTGTTAAGGAGCAGACCACTTGAACATTCACTTTACAAAATATTTAAACTGGTGCAATTCAAATTGTAAAAAACAAACAAAACCTAAACATACCTAAAACTTCAGCCTGACTATTACCACCATATCCTCCAATTGACTCTGTTGCCTCATCCAAAATTCAAACAGCAGTCCTTCAAGTGCACTTACACCCCCAGGTGGAGGCAAATCTGTCTGTGCAGGTGCCCGGTCTGTCCCCTGCGCTTCCGTCTGTCCTGACCCATAGTGACCTTGTGGCATCACGAATTTTAATGAGTCACAGTATACATAGATTTGCATATTATTAAAATGGCAGCCCTCTGTGCATTATGCTTCAGTTCCCCATCTGGTGTTCCTTGTAGAAAATTGCATGCATCGGTTCCCTTGGGCAAAAAAAAACAACAACTCATACTGCCCGTGCTGGAACAAGAGGCTCTTGAAGATCTCATGGAAAAAGAAAAAAACAAGTAGGCTATAATTAAATGAGTCGTTCCCTATTGATTGAACATCACAGCAAATCTTCTTCCACTGCTGGTGTAACAGAACTCCCACATCATGCAAACCACTGTAGCTTTGATCAGGCTCTTGCTTGAGAGTGGGAACAGTCACATGGTGCCTGGTTGAATACAGCAAAGTAATCGCATGAGGTTCAATAATTTACAGTGTGTTGCACACATCAGAGCTGCTCGACTTTCTCATTTGCATTGCATTAAGCAAGCCTAGCCTTGCCCACCTAGGTCTGAGGTTCTCATCCAGCACCTGAAATGAAGCTCCTTTATATAGACCTGCCTGGTGGAATTCATTTTTTTGTGTGGCTTGGCCTATTTTCTAATTATAATATGAATAAAAGTTTTAGGCTAATCAGGACTTTTGTGCCGGTGATACAATACATAGAAATTGGAATTAGATTGACCTATTAACCTTACAGAGGAAGAAAAACATTTTTGTTTGGTTACAAATTTAGTCAAATTAATAAGAATTGTCCAAGTGTTCCACACAATACTATATATAAATGAATGATTAATTATTGATCAAATCAAAACATAATTTGTATTTTTTTTAATACAGCACTGATATGATTTATAGAGCCATGGAAAAAATGCATCTTTTTATTTACTGATTATTGCTTTTGCTATTTGTGGGAGTGTGTCTGTGTAAAATGTTCATGTCACTGTTGATTTAGACCACAATTTAAAAAATAAAATTACAAAAATTTTATAGTAAAATTTAAAAGAAAAATTTAAACATGCAAATAATTATACCTTGGAAACAGTAGACTATGCAACACTCTTACATGATTTTAAAATTGCAACAGATAAAATAGTGATGTTAAGTGCATAGAAGCTGCTGGAACTCAGCACGCAAAATATCTGCAATTCAGATACTTTTACTCACAACACATTTTTTTCACAGCTCACACTGCTGTAGTTCACAAAAGAATGTGTTATTGTATATGCCTAGAAAGGTGATTTAGGCAGCACAAAAATATAATGGCATTTTTGAGTGGATGTGATTCAGACTGTCTGAGCATGAGGATATTCCAAGTTTGATTCCCTGTGTTGTCACAGCCATCCATTTCTGGGAAAGCACATTTGGCTTTGTGCTACCTGGTTGATAAGGATTCGAGTCTTGGGATTCGAACTCATGACCATTTCAATTGCAGGGGCCTACTCACCAGCAATGGTTGTTCCTGTGATAGTGGGAGTTCTTGGTAGTGGGTGATATAACCAACCTGGGGAGAACATTTGGAAAATATCCACCACAAAGCCATGCAGACTTGAACATTCATGTTTTAATGATTGTGTTCCCTGCTTTGTTGTTTATGAGCACGTTCATCAGTGTGAGAACCAAACTGGAATTTTAATATTTCTCATAGATAAAAAGAGCCAAAGAAGAGGAAAAAGAGGGTCTTTTCCTTTGAACCACTTTTTTCTGGACACATCTGCACTTGATTTTAAGTAGCTCTATGAGAGAAGTATCAAGAGAATGTGCCCACACTGGAAAATGTATCCGTCTTAGTCATTTCCTATTCATTCCAGCAAAGCCGTCTGCTGATTTGGCAGCATATTCATGTCTAAAGTGAAAATGGTTGGAGAGGCTTTTCAGGCTGATTATGTCTAGACCAGTGAACTGTAGGAGTACATGTTCAGAGGCCATTACTGCTAATGAATTTGTGTCACTGAATAGCACAAATCGAGCCACAGCGGGCGATCTATTGCCGCAAATTACACAGAAACACATAATTTTCCGTGCATGTCTCATGATAGAAAAGGGGCTGTGTGTGAGAGAAAAAGAGAAAGAAAGAGAGAGAGAGAGAAGAAGAAGAAGAAAGAGAGGGAGAGAGTCCTCATTCACATTTTCATGATTGTATACAGAATTTCGTTTGTATCTCTGTGCCCTGCAGCTTGCATCAGCCCCAGAGGATGCAAGGTTGCCGTAGTAACATAAATTCACATCTTACAGCCCTTTCCCAGACACCGCTTCCTTCTTTCTCGTCTCTCAGTAGTGCTGACTGGAAGCCGAGACAGACTCAGAGACTCGGGGGACTGCAGTTTAATATGCCATGCAGCAATGCTATGCAATAATACATATATACACACACACAACCCCCTGCAATGAAGGACCCTAAGGGCACAAGAGTAGTTTACAAAAACTCATCTCTGCTCACTATATTCATCTAGTCCTTTAGGGGCCTCTTGACAATCATAGCTTGTAATTTTAGTGGAAAGGTAAAAGCACTTCCAGCCTGAAATAAGAGAATTGTTGTGGGCTTTTAATGCATCTGGTTTTGATCTGATTTTGTATTAATCACTTTGCAGCAGTAAATATTGGCAGATATGTGAGCCACTGAAATGAACATCTGTAGGTCTATGATGGGTGTAATGTGGTCCATGAATTTTGTTAGATTGTGAATTATAAGCTCCCAGATGTGGTTGTCAGAGTTGCTGTTTTGAATATCAAGTTAGCCGAGTGAAGAGCAAAAAGAAATATTAGAGAAATAAATGAAAATCCATTTATCAATAGGCGTATCTACTAGCATGGTGCAAGCTTTCATGAAATGTGCAAGGTCTGTGGAGGGTATTGAGCTATAACAGGACAGGACAAGACAGTATATATATTTGCTGTGGAGACTTAAAATAAACCTTTATGTTCTAGATAAAGGAGTTCTTTTAGCCATGAAGAATTCAAGTGTGGTTCAGGGCATTTCCAATGAGGTATAATTGATCTGTCACAGATCAATCATACTTCATCTGTGAACTGCCTTGGGAGCTTATTGGATAGAATAGGAGTCCTAAATCGCCAACAATGATAGTGATTTAAGGGGCATGATTGTAATATGGTCAAGGCTTTAGACAGTATGACCAATATCATACACAATATAGACAAAAGTATGTACAATCATTTCCACCATCAGGGACTTTAATGACATTGCATTCGAATACATAGACATTACTATGGAGTTGACCCTCCCATTGAAGATATAACAGCTTCCACTATTCCTCCAAGACCTTCCATAAGATTGTGGAGTTTTCGAGGGAATTTGTAACCATTCATACTGTAGATGATTTATGATGTGAGGTACTGGTGTGGGACGAGAAGCCCTGGCTCACAATCTCCAATCCAGTTCATCCCAAAGTAGCTGGATAGGGTTGAGGTCAGGGCTCTGTGTGGGCCAGTCAAGTTCTTCCACAACAAACTCATCCAACCATGTCTGTATGGAGCGTGCTTTGTGCAATGGGACACAGTGGTGCTGGAATAAATAAGGGTCTTCGTCAAACTGTGTCTGCAAAGTTGGAAACACGGCATTGTCCAAAATGTCCTGATATTCTAAATGATTAAGATTGACCTTCACTGGGAGAAAGGGGTCTAGCATGTGTAAAACAAAACTATATCATGCTGAGGTGTGTATGGGGTGAAGTGTAGTTTACTCATGCCAATGTAGCCTGTCACAGGTCCTCATTCAAATCCATTTTAAATGGCTCTGCATTCTTTTGTTTCTCGCTCTCTGCAGCCTCCATTTCTCGACAACCGACAGCACTTTTAATTTGCTCCCAGAATCCCATGGTAAACTGAGATTATTTGGGAAGGACAGATCAGATCATTACAAATCAGCTAGGCAAACAAATAGCAGAGGTAAAGTAATGTTTCTTTGTATCAGATCTGATACATCTCAGTCACACCGACACCAAAGCCTGGTGACTAGGGGGTACACAGCTCTGGGCACGGGAGTATGACATCATGGCATGTTGTGTGTGTGGTCTTTGAGTGGCAAGGCAACCCAGGTGTAAGTAGGAGACTACTTAAGCTTAGTGATGGGTTATTAGGCACCTAATGACATGTCCACCCATCCCACGATGGAATAAAATGATCGGTCTGTGTCGTTTGATTGACTGTCTGCGTGAAGGTGTGTGTGTAAAACCCCAGATGCTGAGTTTCTGCGAGCTGAGTTGGTTGAGGGAAGAAATGTAAAAGAAAACCTCAGAGACTCTTTGAGAGCTATTGACAAATTCATGGTCTATCCAAAAACACATTCTCAATCAGACACTGTTCATGGCAAGCATTACAGAATGGCACTCTACCTTTTCCTAGTATGCTAAATGGGATTTCTGCAAATGCTGTGTAAGGCATGTCCAACCTAGCAACAACTGTTACTTAGGAACTAGGACTGGCCTGAATATTTCAAACACTTGGATATTCATCCAGACCTGTCCAGAATGTCTCTTTCATCATTTCAGTTCTGGGATATGCACAGCCCCCATTGACCCTGGTTAAGATAAGCTGCTCTGAAAATGGATGGATGTATGGATTTAATATTTATTCATTTTGTTGGTGAATAAGTATTTGATGCCATATTTAGTATTTGGAAACATTGTCCATTTTTAAGCCACAAAACATCCACTCAGCTACATTTAAAAAGGGCAGTGATTGTAATCTTTTGGTAAAATGTTTTCAAAATCAACTGGTTTCAATTAGCCATCCTCTTGCCTCAGAATGGGAAAAAAATGCACCTGTTTTCATTCGGACATGACGATGTTAGAGCAAGGTCTAATACTCTGTTAATGCTAAACTGGGAACTCAGAGTCTCAAGTCCCCTTAAACCCATCTGTTGTGAGTTTTAGCAGTACATCACTTTCTGCTGCCTGTCCCATGAAGATCCTCATTATTGTCAGATCCTTTATTATAAAAAACAATGACCATTTGACCAAATAAAATAGATTGATAAAATAAATAAAAGCAACCAAAACAATTTTTTTTTAGTTTCAATGATCAAAGTAAAGCAGTAACTAAAGCAGCATTCTAACATCTCAAAAGCATAGCTGAGGTTAGAGGTTATTTATCAAAGATTTGGAGAAACACATCCATGCTTTTGATTCCAGCAGCATGACTCTTGTTGTGCTTTTTTCACTTTTTCACTGGCCTGACAATTACACAAATAAAGCTTATTCAAAATGCTCCTGATAGAGTTCTAACAAAAACAAAGAAATGAGAGCATGTTACTTCAGCACTGAGGTCCTTACACTGTCTTTCAATCAGATATAAGCCTAATTTCACAGTACAGATAATTGTTAAAATGTAAAGCGACGATTTTTGTCATATGTGAACACACCACAGTGTGAACAGCGTGAAATTATTTTCTGCATGTAAACCATTCACAGAGTGCTGGATCCAGCTCCTCATGGAGATCAGTATTTATTTTCTGTATTGCTTCATTTACATGTTTACTTATTTCAACTGACCTTACTTTTATTCTGTATTTATTTCCTGGTTACTTTTATTGTTTACTTTTCATTTTATGCTTTTATATTTTGCTATGCAAACTTGCCTCGCTGTGGTCAATAACATCCAAAAATTATGGTTATCATGATTCATACACATTTTTAAAGCTGATTAATTGGGTACTTGTAAATACCAGCAATTATTTGAAGCCTGTAAAATGCTATTTGGGCCAGCATGGGAAGGAACACATTTGTAGGTGGAATTGTATGCAGGGATACACCACCTCATCCGCTGATCCGGTGTCACTAATGGCCTTTTAGCCTCCTTTAGTCAATGATAACTTATACAGATCAACATAGTGGAGGACTGCAGTGGAAGAATCACTCACAGCTGAAATTCTGATAAGAGCTTCTCAACTGGTGGGAGTCCATTGACCTGTTATGACCTTTCATTCAGATGGCCATGACTGCCATGTAATAGTATACAGATGTGTGTCATCTGGATGGTCACTGCTTTGATGGAACAGGGTGTATCATTCAAAAATCATTTTCAGGTCAGGTCACTGCAGTCATGCTGGACTAAATACTTCATAAACTGTGCAGTGAGACTGTTTAATTGCAAGTGAAAATAAAGCAATTCCAGATTGCATGAGGAACGGGTGTCTAATGAAAGGATAAAAATACTACTGAACAAAAGCTTAGTCCTCATTTAGAGAAATGCAGCCTGCCAGCACATGACACAGAGATGAAATACATTTTAATATGTTGCTTTTGCATTTTCTCCTTTTGCTGGAATGGCACTTTTGGTAATTAGAGATAACTCGCCTCTGTGTGGTGCAGAAGTATCGTGGCTGAATTTGTGTGGAATGCATTCTAACAATAAATCTGCTCAGGCATGCTTTTCAATTTCTCAGACACTGATTTTCATTATTCTTTGTCTCTCTTTCTTTCTCTCACTCTCTTCTGTCTTACACAAACACACACACACACACACACACACACACACACACACACACACACACACACACACAGTCTTATCGGACCTAATCCATACCCTGCTTGGTGAAAGCTGCTGCAGCAGATCAATACTGATAT
>JBBKCR010000027.1:10993752-11016650 GCA_037577295.1 Ladigesia roloffi | reverse complement strand
GGTGCCATAATTTTAACTGTCCTGATCATAACACTAGTCAAATTAAAACTAATTAAAAAGAAAGAATCTTCTCTATAATAATTTCTGTTGATTCTGGAATGAATTGCCAATAAAAAGAACAATGGAAAAATTGACCCTCTCTAACAGAAATGACAGTCATTATGGACACAGAGCAGGGCCTTGTTAGCTGATGGGACATACTTTACACCTATAAAATCCAACAAACAAAAAAACAACATCTCTTATATACAAAAAGAAAACCAAGCTAAGAGTTCTTTACTGAGAACTAAATTTGTAGGAGTAGAAAATAGCCCTGATGCCATATGGAAGTCTCCCTCCCCCTCCCTCTCTGAATTAATGCTCTCTGAGTGAGCAGAGACCCACATCGCGATTCTGGCACCGTGGGTTACAGTACCATGTGGGCTTCGTGCGCTCGCCAAATTTAAACAGCACGCTCGAGTGCTTCCTAAATCTGTCAATGTTGAACTGGCCACAATTGCCAAACTGCAACATCAAAAACCCATTGAAACATTAACATAGGGCCATATAACATTCTGTTATATATTTTAATTCTGAAAATGAAACAAGTTTTCTTTAAGCAGGAGCATCACAATTTTTGTTTTCATTTTGTAACTCTTAATGAACAAATGTAATTTCCCCCAAATGTAAATATGATTATTATTTAAATGATAAAATGTGTCACCCTATAGTAATATCTGACTATGTCAAATACTAGATGCCAGTAATATATATTTTACCAATTAATGAAATGTAACAAGGACCAAACATCTTAACACACATATACCACAACCAGAAAAACAAAGCTGGCTTGAGTAGAAATGTTGTTCATGTTAAGGAGTACTGTTACAATGAGCTCACAAACTGTGGATGGGTGTTTAATAAATAGTTAGAACTTCT
This sequence comes from Ladigesia roloffi, assembly GCA_037577295.1. NCBI lineage: Eukaryota > Metazoa > Chordata > Actinopteri > Characiformes > Alestidae > Ladigesia > Ladigesia roloffi. The sequence continues at coordinate 11,015,732 of JBBKCR010000027.1, read as the reverse complement.
TGAACATTTTTTAATTGAATTGGTGAATTGGGCTATACAGATCTAAATCTGAATCTGGAGTGTAGATTTGTAGACTTGGGGTTTGCTCATCTTATTTGTTCCTGGGTCTCATGAAAGCTCAGGATGTCAGATAATTATAATTATTATTATAATAATGCAGCCCCATGTGCCTAGACCTAACGACACCCTGGGCATTTTTGTACCAAAAGAACATCTACTAATATATTCTACATATGCAAAAATGTATGTGTAGTTTTTAAAAACAGTGTATATTTTGTGCTTTTACATATATTTTATATGTAATTGAACATGGCCTGTGGTCTATTTCTTCGATTACTTTACAGAATGACTGAAACTCATGCCTACACTTCTCAGAGAAACTGCATTTTCAAAGCCAGTGTTAATGTGAGTCATCATGTCCTGATTTTTTTTTTTTTTTATGGTTATTAAGACCTTCAGAAGCACAGGCATCTCTCGGTGGTAGCCTTTCCCTTCAGGCTCAGCATATGCCTTCGTCATGTTGTTGACTAACAATGAGATTAGGACAGAGTGGGATTTTCACAGCAAGTGAAATAAAGATGCATATTTTGAGCCTCCCTGTGAGTAATCTGATCTAATGAGACAAATGCTTTATGCCGGGCCTGACATAGGTAGGACGGTCCTTGGACAAGTGTAGGTGTACGAACATACACCTGAAATAGCACTTAGCCAGTCCATGTACTTGCCACAGCGACATTTATAGTATTAGTATTAAAACCCCAAAACCTATTATAAGTACTATGAACCATTTACTAACTTCTACGTTTTTTATAAACCATGGAGTCAAGGGTTCAGGGTTATGAATGTTTTCCAGCACTTAAGATGAAGTTGTTTGGAGCTGGTTTTCTTTCTGAAAAGTTTTTTATTTCTTTCTTAATCTAAGCTTGTGATAAAGTGGCTTATTTGGTATTCGTTTGTTCTTTCTGGATAATATAGCAGATATATTTTTACCAGGACAGTCCCTGGAGCTACATAACTGCTGTGAATAGTTGCGAAGCTGCTTATGTAAAAAAGTGTAAAAGTGTCTACATTCTTATTCCCCCTGTTATTCACACACTGTTGGGACATATGGCATCTTCTGTATGCATTGTGTTTCCTCAAACATCTGAATAGCAAAAGCACCCGGCCATTACACAGTGACATGTCAAACAATCCACTCTCTCCAGGGGAAGATGGATAGGGAGGACATTTCCAAAGTCTGAAGGATTGAGTGACACAGGGTTTATAAATATCTCGGAGAGAGAGAGAAAGCAGGGGAGAGAGAGTGTGTGTGTTTGTGTGTGTGCGTTCTATACTGTGTGCATGCGTGAGCGGATGTGTGTGTGAAATTAAACCCCTCAGGATGCCCCTCATCTATGCCATGCACAAACACACACACACACACTCATACACACGCTCCGAGGTATTTGCCTTCCCGAGAGAGAGTGCGTCCTGTGAGATTGTGTGTCCCAGTGGAAGTGAGTTAGGGAATGCTACTGAAAGCAGGAAGCTTTCACCTAAAATGTGTTAATGATCATGTTTCGCACACGACGTCCACTCATGCTGTACTTCACACACAGAAAAAAATTACATACACTCTCACACACCATCACAGTGGAAACATTCTGGCAGCTCCCATCCCTCTTTCTTTTGTCCCCGTTTTACTATACAGCGTATCTCTATATCTATCTGTCTCTCTGTCTCTCTCTCTCTCACTCTCTGTCTCCTTTCTAAATCTGGGTTGCTTTGTCGATACTAGAGAGAGCTTTTCTCACTCTTCCTCTTGCTCTCCCTCTCTTTCTCCACCTCCCTCTTCCTTTTATCTCTCTTTTTCTCTACTCTCTCCACGCTACCTTTCACACTCTTCCCCGCTCTATTCTTCTCTCTTCTTTCTTTCCAGTTACATCTCTCCCCCTTCCTGCCTTTCCCCTCCATATCTCTCTCCCACTCTTTCTCTCTCTCTCCCTTCCTCCTTCTTCTCTTCCAACACTTTCTTTATGTCTCTCTCTTCCCTGCTCTCTTCCTCTGCCTTACTCTCTCTCTCCCTCTCTCCTTCCCTCTCCCTCACACACACACACTCTCTCTCTCTCTCTCTCTCTCTCACCCTATCCCTATGCCGGTGGTGTGTGTGGTAGTAAGAGGAGTGGAGTGCAGGCTTTCGAGTGTTTCTCCTCCTCCTTCTTCTTCTCGCTTCTAAAGAGAGGATCATGTTCTATTTCCAGCTGGTGATCATGGCGGGCACCGTGCTGTTGGCATATTACTTCGAGTACACGGACACCTTCCCCGTCCACGTCCAGGGCTTCTTCTGCTACGACAAAGCCTTCTCCAAGCCCTACCCGGGGCCGGACGAGAACAGCAAAGTGCCACCGGTCCTCGTCTACTCTCTGGTTACCGCCGTCCCTACTATCACAGTGAGTACAGCGCATGCCATGCTCTCTCGCTCTCACTTTCTGTTTATCTCTCTCGCTCTCTGTGGTGTGCTAATGGGTTGTGAGGATGAACTTGTGCGTGGGTGCTGGTGCTGCTGGTTGAGCGCGGATAAAAGGACAGGCTTGTATGTGTGAGTAGGTGGGTGGCTAGTTGCGAGGGGGTGTGCGTGCTCTCGGGTGAGTGAAAGAGAGAGACTCGTGATTTACAACTGTTCACGCTGGTCAGTATATTGTCTATAAGAGCATCTCAACATCAGTGTCATACAGCACATTATTGCTTTTTCTAGTGATGCACAGAATTAGTTGAATAGAATAGCAGGAATAAATACACAACATAAGACCAGGTGTAACATCTTATGGAAAAGTGGAAAAATCTTTTAATGTAATGAAGGTTTGTGATTTGGTGAACTTTTCAGAAAAGTAAGAAGTGAGAATGAAAGCATTTATCAGTCAACCAATCAGGGGAACTTGTTGGAAATGTGAAGTTGCATGGATGTGTGTTTAGATGAATAGATCTGAACGAATGGTGGGGCTTTTGCTTGTGTTCTCTTCTGGTGTAGTAAACTGCAGGTAACAGATTGTAAAACCACATGGAGGTACCTCCTACCTTTTCAGGGAGTGTGATCAACTGCGTGAGTTTGTATAGGGGGGGTGTGTGTGTGTGTGTGTGTGCATGTGAGATCATATGCTAATGAGCGCATGTTGCCCAGAGCAGTGCTTAAGCCCGGGGTATGCATGCATCTATATGCACCTGTGTGTGTGTGTGTGTGTGTGTGTGCAAGCATACAAATGTGTGTACATGTGTGAGTGCAACCAAAGTTAAAATAGACTGAGAGACAGAGCACAGCTGAGAATAGGCAAAGAGATGTGAGATAAGATAGCGGGAGGAATAAAGGGCTTTAAGGAACGCATCAGATATGCTGATATCCTTTGGGCATTCCAAGAGAAGATTTGAATAAAAAATAAAAACACTGAGGAGAGACGGACGTGGATGCTGTCAGAATTAGCCTATAGGAAAAAAACGAGAGGGAAGAGAAAGAAATAGAAAGTGTCAGCAAGCATGAAATATGCAGCACCTGGTGCTGGCTCTCTGTCTGCTAGGGCATTCACAAAAGCAGAGTCAAATTCAGTCAGAGTCAAAGACACAGACCCGGAAAAGTCTCAGCAGGGCTCTTTGTCAATGGACAAGCATATACAGCGTATTCCAAACTGGGGGGGTGGGTGTGTGTGTGTGGGGGGGGGGTCTTCCATATAAAGCATTTTCCTCGCCTCAGACATGAGACCTGCAAATGAAGATTTTTGTGGTTGTGATTGGTTGTGATTGGTCTGCCCCAAAAAGCTGTTTACCTTCTTTAATTGCTCATTACTGTTTTCAAATGATTACTTACCTACTCTTAATACAATGCTTGAAAGAATAACACATATATTTTACCCCATTTGAAGTACTTTGATTCCCTTCAATTTACTGTTAATCAAAACGTTTTTGGTTCAAGACAGATGTAGTGTAATGTGATGTTATATAAAGAGACAGATGAGTCTATGTTTGGGAAGCCAACCTAAAGGAAAACATGTGCTGATTTAGAACCATTAACAGACCTGTTAATTCAAAATCTAATATTATTCAGGTTTATCAAGGAAAGCCACCTCTGAGCTGCCTTACCCAACCCTATTCCTTGTTCCAGAACCTCATCATTGACGAATGACAACCCACACCAGGGGGAGAAACACTTCAAAGCCTGCGATTTCCTGCTGTTTTCTTTCTACCACAGATATTTTCCCAGATTTTTCCCAATTACTGGTGACGCTGATACATCCTCTTTCTGAACTCAGATGTGATGTGGCCCAGACTCAGCCAATCAAACAAAGAACACAAACATAGCCTGACCCAGATTTCGTCAAAAGTACACAAGAAAAACACGACCCAAACTGAACCCCTACACAGAATATGACGAGCTTCAGACTCTAACAGACTCGTGGTACTGATGAAGCCTGACCCAACATCATTCGATCAGACAAGGAATACAAACACAACCTGACCCAGACTCAGGCTCATCTAATCACAACAGAGGACACACAAAAACATGACCCAAATTCTACCCATCAAACACAAATACAAGGTGACCCAGATGCTGCAAACAGATCGTACCCCAGCCTGAACAAGCTCAGACTCAGAAGACTTCAAAAGGTCCATGCATTCTGAACGTTAATAAATTAGCTTCTGCGGTTCCTTAAATTCCTAAAAGAATTAACTTTAAATTAAGTTGCAGGCCTCCCAGTTCACCAGTGGTGCAGAAGATTAATATTTATTAATAGAATTTTAAACCTTCATTGAAAATCTCCCAAACGGTGCATTATGTTTTCTGACTACTAATAAGGGGTTAAGAGAATGTCAGATAAAATTTTTTGTTACATTAACATACTATCAGAAGTTCAGTTACGTGGCTTAATGTGTGGCAACTCAGGTACTCAGAAACGTACTAACCTACTAATCTAAAGTCACATCACTGGACCAAACACTGCTAGGTGCATTTGAACATCTTAATGACCTTCTGAGTTTGCCATAAAGATATTTTACCTGAAAACAAACAACTAGCTAGTATTGTCTGAAACAACAATGAAATTGTTTTCTATTTTAATCAAAATTAATAAAATGTTTTTGAGATAAGCAGTGTCCAAAATATGCACTCATTCGCTATATAGGGCATCATGTAGTGAATCAGACATTGTGTAGTGTTGTCGGATATTCCAACCATCAATTTTACTCCAAAATCACCACGCAATGCCAAAATCTAGTGTCCAGACACTGTACACTACATGAATACACATATACCATCATGCACTGCAGGTTTCCTTCTCTGTGCCCTACATAGTGAACAAGTTCACTTTTCGGACACGCCCTAGTTTACTGTTATCCCGTGAATGCAAGGAAGAGAAGCAAGGCAGAGGGAGGAGGGAAAGTGGGGCTTCAGACGGAGGAGATTCAGCCATACTTGCACTTTCTTTCTCTGTCTCTCTGCGGAGGACTGTGGTGCCCCCTGGACGGATCCATCCATCACCGTTCCCACCAGAACCAGAACCTGCCTCATGTGCGGGTGTGTCTGAACTAGTAAGAAAAGACATGTTTCTGTAACAAAGATAAATTTCCAAGATCCGGCACACTATTTAAGCAACAGTTAGTAAAATTTTATCATCCCAAGTGTATGAAATGAACTAAAGGTAACCTCCCATTCATTATATATATAGCAAACACTATGTACAAGTGAACGAGTGCAGATTTCGGGCAGAGCTATAGTCTGTCTGTCATTGTTGTGTCACTGAGCTCCACTGATGCTGATCCCGCTAGACATACGAAGGTCCTCCAGCTCCACCAGAGGACGCTATAAAGTCCAGTTCAACCTTGAGGCCACATTTGACCCTCTAATTAAGTCCATCCACTATAGCTTTCATATTTTGAAGTCTGAGGTGTTTATAGTCCAGCAGGAGAGCATCCAAAATGAAGACCTCCAACACCTTTCAGCCTTCAGACATGCCTGCACTCCACCATTGCTCTCTCCTTTCCCACTCACTAGTGACCTTTTCAGCACATAGACAGTAGGACAATTGACCATTCTTCTAAACCAGGGTTATGCATTATGCATGATGTATGAGTGTGTTGCAGCCTGTGGCTCCTCAAACTGGCACTAGCTTTCAGAGACCTGGCGGTGATAAGTTCACGCGTCTTTGCTCCCTTCCCCTCTCGATTTTTTTCTCTCTTCCGCTCTCAGGCCACAGAGGTTACATGGATTACGCTACATATTCCCCAGACCCTAAATATAGTAATTGTTTATAATTTTATGGAAATTTGTTCCTTCAACTGCAACTCTGAAGCTAATTTAACTCGCAAGCAATGAATGCTTAAAATCCAGCGGCGAATGCAGTCCGGAATCCCCATTAAGAGACTCTCATATTGTTTGTTTAAAACACACTCCACATCCATCTCGTGAAAGTTTAAAAGAGTTAATTGAATATCCAAAAGAGACCTGTGATCATACACTATAAAGGCGCCACAGTTTGAATACCAAGCAAGCAACCAGACTATCGCGCAGGAGAGCAGAAGACGGCATGCGGACACAGGTGATAACTGTCAGGTGATCCTGACTTAGTCATTCGCATTATAATTTAATTTAATTAAATTGTATACTGATAATCGATAGAGACCTCAGTATTTTTGGTGTTGTACTTTGATTAATGTCACATTTTTAAAAACAATTAGAAAAAATGTGACATGAAAATGACACATTCTGTAAAACTGTCACGACCGAATATAACGTCAGGTGCGCGCTACATGGCAACCCTAATTTTCTGTTTTCTTTTGAATCCCCTGATTGCACAGATTTAGTGTCAGCTGTCGGTGTAATCAGGGGTATTTAAATTCTGTTTCCTGGCTTATCTGCATCTTTCTGTTCTGTTTTTGTTTTGTTGTGAACCTGTAAATAAAATGTGAGAAACCATGGAAAACTGCCTTCACTCCAGGCTTCATCCTGGGGGAAAAGGGGTATGTGCACCCCACCATGTGACACAGGTTCATGCAAGATTCATCAGGAGTTGTTGGGAGTTAAGTTTAACAGATAATTCACCCTAAGGGGGCTTTAACCCATAATATCCCCAATGTTGGACAAACTGTTCAGACTGCAGTGTTTTGAAACCTTTAATGCTGGTGCATGTTTTCTTAGTTTTGGCCACCTCACTGCCCACCTCACTGTGAGTGTTGTTGGTGGGTGTGTAGTTCACCCTGTCCAAAGCTGATTTATTCTAATTTTTCAACATACTAAGTGTCCTAAAAAGGTCCAGACCTTTCTTTGCTCCCTATGTTTAGTGAAAACATATTTGGAGTCTTTTAAAAAATCTTTGTACCGAATTATGATGCAACAAAATACTGATGTCCAAGAGAAAGAATCAATATTCAAATCTCCACTTGCACATCCCTGCATGTTTCACTAATTACAGATAAAAATGAATGAATGTAGACCCTCTCGTTTTTAATGGAATAGCTTCAGAACAACAGGTCAGTAAAAAACTGCAAATGTCCACTGAAATATTAACAGTAGAAAAGAAGCAGAACGGCTTTAGAGTTTAAAGGCAGAAGCTTAAGTTCTGCCTTTAAAAGGCTCACCTGTCATCCTGTGCTTTTGGTCCCTCTCCTGTTGTGTTAATGATTTGCTCAGTGGGGGTTGTTGTTGTCATTCATGCTAGAATGTTTCAGAGCTCTGTACCTCGCCGGCCCTGTAGGAGGTCAGACTTCATTGTGGTCCAGCTCTCTCCTGTCAGCAGCTGTTGAATCAAAGGCCCTTTTTGGCATTTGGCATGCTCCTGTTTTTCGGACGTTCTGCTTCTTTTTGTGCAAGTGTGTCATTTCAATTATCTCCGAAAACAAGTGAGCTTTCAGGAGCCAGGTGCACTCCTTTATTTATATGTTTAGGCTTGCAGTCCAGCAGAATAAGGCATAAGTGTTGTACAAATTAGGGAGTCCTCATACACTTCTAAACTCTAGGGACCACATAAAAGTTTATTGAGGCCCTTATTTACTTCAAGCTCTTAATTAATAACAAGATTGGTCATGATTTGTCATCTTAAATGAGCTCTAGTTCCAATATAGATGGCACAATTTGCTGGAGCATCATTTTTACATGGAACTTGAAAGATGCTTGTGATTGGCGATCAGTGTCCTAAATAGGCATGAAAAAGAAAACCACTTTGCCAGCATGTAATTAATCTGTTGTTCGGACGTTCTGCTTCTTTTTGTGCAAGTGTGTCATTTCAATTATCTCCGAAAACAAGTGAGCTTTCAGGAGCCAGGTGCACTCCTTTATTTATATGTTTAGGCTTGCAGTCCAGCAGAATAAGGCATAAGTGTTGTACAAATTAGGGAGTCCTCATACTCGTTTTGTTGATTTTAAAACTGTGCTGAAACTTGGGAGATTCCCCAAACTGTGAGTTGCTTTGGACCGAACAGAGTGTTAATTTGGACTTAACACATAATGTAGTACCAGGATCAAACTACATGGATTGTTAAATGCATCACTTTATAAAGTTCTTGAAAGAAAAGCCTCCTTAAACATCCCAAGGGGTCCGAGAAAGTTCATACTTTTCGTGCAGCCGTCACCAATGAAGCACTTTGGAAGTACAAGATCTTCTGGAGTATACGCCTCAATGCTCACCATAACATTAAAAACACTGACAGGTGAAGTGGCACCTGTCAAAAGATGGGACACTCTGGGCAGCAAGTGAACATTCAGTGCTTGAAGTCGATGTGTTGGAAGTAGAAAAAGTGGGTAAATGTAAAAATATGAGTAACTTTGACCAGGAGCAAACTGATGATGAGATGACTGGGTTAGAGCATTAGTCGGGTGGTTAGTACCTACAGTTTAATGAGTAGAACCTACCAAAGGTGATCTGAGGAAGCACTGATAAACCTGGACATTGGGGTCCAAGGTTCACTGACACGCATAAAGAGCCGAGCTTGTCTGATCCAATCCCAGTGAAAAGCTACTGTACCACAAACTGGAGAAAAAGTTCATGATGGCTGTAATGGAAAATGTCACCCAATGGATCACAGCTTGCAGCCTATAGGGATGCAGACCGCTCAGAATGCCCATGCTGTCCACTGCCAAAAGTATGGGCATGAAAGGCATCAAAAGTGGAGCATGGAGCAAGGGTAGAAGGTGACCTGGTCTGATGAACAACAGGAGTATGTGCTTTACTTTGGTGTATGTAAATGTGACCGCACAAAAATCCTGGTTCTTCTCTGCCTTACCACGTTATAAATGTTTTAGAATGCTGCTTCGACTTAAGAACCAGTAGATCTGCGTCACACTTTGTTGCTAAATTTAATTATGCAGAATATGAATCTGTTTATGGTGTATTATGACATCTCTGTAGCATTTTACTTGCCATCCTGTCAGTTTAATAAGGTTGATGTCGATGATCAGGGTGGAAGAGTTTGATTAGGAGACCTGATGAAAGAGATGCCGGAAATCCGCACCTTCTAAATGAGCATGAGCAGCCCTGGATGATCAAAAGACCACGTAAAGCTCTAAACCAAATCAGAAAGTCAAAGTTCAAAGGATCTGATTCATGATTGATGATTGCTGGTCTTCAAAAGTTTGTCTCTGTTAATTGCAAAACTGCATACTTCTAAACTCTAGGGACCACATAAAAGTTTATTGAGGCCCTTATTTACTTCAACAAGATTGGTCATGATTTGTCATCTTAAATGAGCTCTAGTTCCAATATAGATGGCACAATATGCTGGAGCATCATTTTTACATGGAACTTGAAAGATGCTTGTGATTGGCGATCAGTGTCCTAAATAGGCATGAAAAAGAAAACCACTTTGCCAGCATGTAATTAATCTGTTAAAAAAATATTGAACATTTTTATTAGGCCTGTGCTCTGTGTACATGAGTTTGGAAGTGACTAAACAATGATTATGAAAAAAAAAATGTGCTTGTTTCGATGCAATGCAATAGGCACTAGTATTGCTACACTTTGGAACATGCTTGGTGATCCCAGCAGAAAAATGACTTACTTAAGATTTGTCTCATGAGAAATAAAAGATATCTCAATTCTGTATTGATGAAAGATCACTGAATTCTCAATCCTGAATTCTATCCTCTGAACTCCCCATTTAAAAGAAAAGAGCACGAGTACTCATTCTTCACTGCTGAGACATTTCTGAGAGAAGAGCTGCATAAGAAATAAACATTCTGCTTAAACTGGTTGAGGTGAGTCAGACATAAAAGAGTTAAGCCATCTGTGAGGCATTATATAAAAATGAGAAAATCTCTTTATTTCTCATTAACTGAATAGCAGAAATCGGAGAAAATTGCTCATTTCAAACAAGACCTAACTACATATAGGAAAAGTAAAGGAGATTAAGAGGAGGCCTAATGTAAAATATTTCTTTTCTCTGGGAAATTATCTCCTATATTAATACCACACTTATTTCGCCTAGAACAGATGAAATTGTGTGAAAAACCCAGCTAACAGACTGCGCTGGGGTGGAGCGTTTGGGGCCTGTAGTGTATCATTGTGGCCAATAAATCTCAGGCCTGTAAAAAGCTGTGTAGATTAGAGTTTACACAGCTTACAAACCATTACAACTTGAACTGCTGATGTCTTTTCTATGTGTGTGAAGCTGATCATACTCTCACTTAATTCTGGTCCCAACAATGAATTGCAACCACCTCAGACCCACTCAGATTCCGCAACATATTGATGTTCTGTAACATACCTGATTAATCTCATTAACAGCCAAGTCCTTTATAGCCATATTGAGTGTGGAAGAGCAGACAAAGCACTAAGCTGTGCCCTCCACTGTCTATGTGGTGTTATTTCTGTTCCTCGAGCTGTTGAGTCGTTTCACATACAGCCCTGTCTTTACAATTAACACCCTCAGTCTGCAGCCTGGCATCTTCCTCCTGCCGAATAACAAATCTCATTAATCACTCAGGAAAACAGCCATTAAAACACTCATTAGAGCTCCCGTGAACACAGCAATGCCTCCAAGTTCCTCATGAATGAGCGCTGACTGAAATGGACTTAATTCAGTTTTCCTGCCCTAAAGTAGTGAGGAGAATTTCAAATCCCATTAACGTGGTCTTGATGTTCTTGGCACGCATTTGTTTACTACGTACTGCTTTCAATAGCTTCATCTACCCCTACAAGTCACACCTCGCCTCATCACAAACTTTATTCTACTGAACAGATAAAACAAATAAAATACAAATGGTTAATTAACCTTTTTGTTTTCAGAGTAGCTGCAAAATGCTATTTCACACTTTTGTGGTCCTCCCTGAATTTTAAGATTTTTCATAACTTTTCTAAATATTAATATTATTTGATTCAATTTTCATGGAAACATTTTAATCTTGAAATAACATTTTCATCTATGAATGTCTTAAATTTAAACATCCAAGCCAAATTATGTTTTTCTTATTTTTATTCCTTATTAGTATGTCTGGCTTGTTTTTCTTTTCATGCTTTTGATGACTTACTATTTACAACCATGACAACAGTAAGTTAAATACGTAATTTAGTAAGGGTTGGACATTTTTTTATCCTGTACCATTGTACCATGTTTAACTTACTATTTAGAAAGAAGGTAAAAATAGCAAGAGTGTGCAACTACAAGCACAGATATTTTGGAATGATAGAATAATTTATTATTTACAGCAATAGCATTTTATAAAGGATGCACTTTTTTGCTACAGCAATAATTTTGGTCCATGTAAAAATGGACCAAAATGGTTACAGTAGATCAAATGGCACCGAGGTCCTAAATTTATATGGCTAGTACACTATCCCTGTGCTGGTACCAGAGTGTTGAGCTGTGGGAGAGTGACTCCACCTAGGGAAATGAGGCAGATGGCAGCTCTGAGGTGAGAGAGCGCTGGCATTTCTGCATATGTCACACTCGGCAGCTCTCTGTCTCTGACACACCGCCTGCAACTTTCCTCAGGCTTTTACGAATTAGTTAAATGTTGTTCTGGAGCAACAAGGTTAGTATAAATAACAAGTAGCATAAGCTAAGGACAAAATTCAAGCTTCAATGTGGTGTCACCACAGCTGTATTAGCAGGCTATGTAACATTAGCCATGTTTGATAACATGGAACAAGTTTGGATATTTGATTTTAAAAAAATATGGTCAGTCATTTTAATCGTTAGTACACGAACGGAATGGATATGTGCCAGCAGTGCAACAAATGGTAAATTGCTGTAATACTGGTTATATGCAAGTTCCCAAATTTGCATTGATGCTGAAGGTGTCAAACGATATACTGAGCTTTGTTTGTTATCCCGATGTCAAATAACCAAGGTTATTGTAATTTTAAAAAATTGTTAATAATTACCATGCTCTCCCTGTGACTACATGGGTTTCCTCTGAGAGCTCCGGTTTCCTCTCAACACCAAAAACATGGGAATGGGTCAATTAAGCACTAAATTGCTCCAAGGTGAGACTGTGATAGTGAATGGTTGTCTGTCTTTGTATGTAGCCCTGCGACAGTCAAGGGTGTACCCTGCCTTCACCCATTGCATCTGGGATAGGCTCCACTTTTTTCAAGAGGCGTGTGCACATGCTGGATGGAATGCCCCTGGTAATGACATGTTTCTCTAATATGGCTTTAGGATCCGATTTGATTTAATTCGAATTAAGAAAAAATGATGTCTCTGTTCATGATGTACATTCACAAATGGGCACATTAGTGTAGATTGTTGATCTGTGCTGGATTTTTATGCTCAACTGCATTTGATGGCATCACTAATATAACTCAAATTCTGCACAAAGCAGATTGTCATGTTTTTACATCACAATATCATAGTCTAACAATATCACTGGTGTCAGTATATATAAACAAGTCCATTTGAGATTGTCTGACGCTACTAGAGGTAAATATGTGATGATTTAGGTGTTACAGTTTGCATGATTTCAGTAAACAGTTTTCATTTCTTTAACTTTAATTACCAGTTAGCTACATTCGTCTTGTAGCTCCAGTGCAAATTAAAGACACAAATCTTGACCGATCACATTTAGAGTGAGAGGAAGACATTTCTACTAGTGTGATTCATTTTGACATGGCCATTTTCCTCTTTCTATTACTATGCCTTTAATGCTGATAGGGTAAAACATGCCTTTTTAAAATGCAGTCTATGTTGATAGATACCTTAACACATCAACATGAATGAACATACCAAACTGCTTTGTTCTTAACAGGCAGAAATATGTAAATTTGTTGTTTTTTTTTACATCACAAACTATCAATATATGCTGTTTTCAAAGATTTGTTGCAATGTTTACTATGTTACACACATCACAATATTTCAAAAATGGTATTTAGGCCCTTTAAGGTGATAAAGGCCTAATGATATATTTTCAATATTATATGAAACTCCAAATTTGTCTTAGAATAAGACTAGGTAGAAAATGTTAATGGCATACACACACAAGTGCCAAACATGAATTTATAGTTGCCTGTATACCCGAACACTGTCAAATCCCTACTCGTTCACTGCACTCCCATAATGCCCCTCTCACTCTGCCTTGATGATTACCCAACAGTATTTCCTCAGAGAAATTCGTGAACATGGTCTCAGATGACTCATGCTAGCTGTTGCGCTACTTCAAACAAACAGGGCGGCTTCCTGTTCCGAGCCGATCTGACAGAGCGGGATTCAAGTGCAGAGAGAAGAGAATAAAGGAAGAGCACAATCAAACTGAAAATGGCTCATCCTTTCAGCTGCCTTCATACTACAGCTGTTCAACCAGGCCAACAAAGAGGGGATTTAATGGGCGGAAAGTAGAAGGAGGCAGCGAGAGCGTGAAATGAGACATGACGAGACAAGATTGGGGTTGGGGGGGAGCAGGGTGCGCGCTAACCTACTTTTTTAAACTTGGATTTTGGTTTATGGTCTTTATAAAAGCATCTTTATAACATAAAACTTTATAAAACACCACCACTTTGTATTTATTGTTATATATGTTTTATTTTGGCCCTAAAATGAAGTTTTAATTGTAATAAGTGAACAGATTCTGGTACTCATCAGGATAGACTGATGTGTTTTTACACCCCTAGAATCCTACACAATCTTGAGAGTTCTTTGGGTACTTTGGAGAAACAGAATCTTTTGGTAGGAAGCTTTTAAAGAAGCGTGTTTTAAAATGTACATGTGAAGAGCTTGATATTAGTTGAGTTTTTGATAAATTAGGTATTTTAAATAAAAGATATCACAGTGCCCTTTCTCAGCTTATTATCCACATTACACAGGTTAGGATTGTAATATTTATTTTTTCGTTGACAAAAATGCAAGTTTGGCCTTTTCAGATGACTGTATCTTTGCAATAGTAACACTTAGGCACAAGTACAAATGTGTCATTAAAAATATGTATGTATTTAGCTTGTATCATGTACCTAGCACAAAGTTTGGAACATGCGTCCCTCTTCAAGTTTGATGTATATTCCATTGGCCAGATCTCTATTAGTATTGAAATCACGTATTCAATACACCACATCCTAAAACTTATAAATATCAGGAATTTCCGTGTCTGTTATCCTACTACAGAATCTCAAGGGCAGTAAAGAAGATTGTCACTTTCATTGTCATTTGAAAGTTCCAAATATAAAAAAAACAATGTAGTGTTTTTGTGTGTTTGAAGGGTGTTACTGAGCTTCAAATGATCAAGTTTTAACACCTAAAAATTTTGGTTATCCTGTAAAACAGGGGTGTTAAACTCCAGTCCTGGAGGACTTTGGTCCAGCCCGTTTTGGTGATTTCCCTGCTCAGAAACACCTGGTTCACCTTGCCACTTTATTGCCATGTGTAGTGAGAAGGAGAACCATCAAACTGTGCTGGACACCGGCTGGAGCTTGAACACCCTGCTGTAAAAAAGTAACCCAGAGTTCTCTCTGTAACTTTTGTCAGATTAAGTCCATTTAGAAATGCCAACGAGATTTACATGATAAAAAGCATTGCCTCATGAGATATTAGATGCCATGCACTGCTTAGTTAAAAGAACGTATATGGTTATTCTATTTTGGTTCTTCAGGTTTTTCGTAGATATATGATATAGCATGGTTCTGTCTGTTTGGCCGAAGCTAAATATCATTTAAAATCTTGCTAAACTTCGTAAAATACCGTTAGACTGTATTTGTTGCCAGCATCTTCTTGTAGTTACTCTTTGTAGCATGTTTAAACTTCACATAAATTCTTTGCCACATACATAATTTCACAGAGTGTATTCTTGAGTGTTGATTTGACAGAACACGAGACTTCAGAAAGGGATAAACAAACAGCTATGCTTGATGGGAACAGCATTGAGGTAGAAGAAGGCAGAGTGTGTTAAAAAAGTGTGATACAGCACCAGAAAAGAGTAGAGAAACTTGACCGTCTTTGTGTAAACAAACACTGTGCCTCTGCATCCTGCTGGGGTTAGAACAACTTTTAATGGATTTTCATGCTTCTGCTCTTGTAAACTGTTCATTTGGAAGTAAGAGAAGTTTGTTTCTGCATCACTTAATACCAGAATCTCCTGTTTTTGTCTTCATGAATGTGTGGCATCATCAGGCACACACACTCCTTTACCCAGCCAAGCAGAAAAGGGCTTTGCCCTCTGTGTGTGGGTTTCCCTGTGGATGTCTGTCCTAAATAATCTCCTGTGTTGTGTTAGCCACATGTGTTCACCCTTGTGCACACATCTTCAAATCTGCCCTTAGTCAGTCGTTAAAACACATGCACACAAGCGCACACATACATACAACACACACACACACACACACACACACACACACACACACACACACTTAGACATGTCAAGTGTGTCCACGAGTGTCTGGCTGCAGAAGAGGCCTGAGAATGCGTGTCCTCTGTCAGACCCCATCCACTCTCAAACCCCTACGTTATTTCCGTTTGAACGACAGAATCATGTCTTGTCGCGATAGATTGCGGCTTGCCGACTGCCACCATTGAATCAATCTTGTCGCGCACACTCAAGGATGCAGTACATTCTGTTTTATAAATTATTGGATATGTACCTGTATTAGCGAAAAGTCCTTAATCACTGATTGCAGGGCTGTAAATGGTTGTATATTTTCAAAGATCTCTGTTTGTATATAGTATTTGTTGTCATTTTATAAATTAGTTAATATATTTGTGTTTTATACTGTATTCTAGTGTATTATAGTGTACTAAATAAACAGCTTTCCTCTTGCTGTTTTGTGAGAAAAAAGCACCAGATTTATTTTTTAAACATAGTTTGTATATACTGTAACTACAATAGTAGTTTTTCTTTTAGATATTTAAAAGAATTCTCATTGGCTCCTTGGCAAAATTATTGTAAAAATACTGTAATATGGACGGTACCAAAGCACATCTATTATATTTATTGGCACACATTTACTTATTTATTCATTTAATCATTTTCCGAACCGCAGTAATCCCAAGTAGAGTCGCGGGGGGACCGAAGCAACTTTCGGGCGCAAGGCGAGGAGTCGTCAATTAACCTCTAATGCTGCATCGAACCCAAGTCTCTGATGTGAGGCAGCAGCACTAACCACTGCGCCCACGTTGTACATTCTAACTTCAGATTGTATTATTGTCATCACAATGCAATTAAAAATAGTTTTGTTTTTATTAAAAATGACTGACTTGGTCATCATATGTTTACATAATTTTGAGATATGTATGAATATATCCAATAAATAGTGTAATACAGGGTAAGAAAGTTCTAATTGGCTCTTTTTAAGCACACTAGACACAAGATATATGTTATTAAAAATGATGTTATTACTTCGGACATATAAAAACAAATATGCTTTGTTAATAACCAGTAACGCACAATTTATTCAAAATATTATTATTAGATTATGACTTAAAAGTTTCCGTGCAAACATTTAAATGTTGACATTATTAAAGTACAATATTTCGTGGCATAAATATGGCGGAAGAAAATATTTATTAAAAGTACATATTAGCTATAGTCTAATGTATCTCAGTAATAACACATACAGTAGCATTATATTTATTTACACATATGTACAACGGTATTGTTCAGGTTTAAGACGGATTCTGTCGTTTAAACGGAAATTACGTATTGGGCTTTGGGAACGTGGAGTCCGTCGTTCGAAAGGAAATGACGTAGGGGGTAGAGAGTGGATGGATGACACGCACTCTCAGTCCCCTTCTGCAGCCAGACCCTTGTCAGTGTGTCATTAGAGAACAATGAATCAAAACCTGGAGTAAATCCCTGCATACACACAATGAAAACCCCTTGTGAATTACTCTTACTCTTTTCTGGCTTTTAGCAGATGCTTTTATACAAAGCAACTTCCATTCCCTAACTACAGGGGGCAGTCTCCCCAGAGTAACTAAGGGTCTTGATCAGGAGCCCAGTGGTGCTACACTGAAGGGTAGGATTCAATCCTATAACCTGTTGGTCCAGAGGCAAGTATCCTACCCACTAGGCCGTCACCTGCCACCAGCTTGGTTTACTTTGTAGTTTACAGATTCTTACTGCAGCAGGTCTGTTGCTGGATAATTTATCAGCCCCCTATTCTCCCTCCATCAATGACAGGAGTGCCACAGAACTCACCCTGACCAAATTTTACTCTATCACCCCTGCTAACCCTGCCAGTTAATTCATGAGTTTAATCAGGCATGTTTAAGCTAAGAAATCACCAAGCAGTGCTTTTGTTGAACTGGAGTTCAGGAAACATTCTGTACTGAAATCAGCTGGCAAAACCAATGCAAGGATAATAAGTAGACAGACCAATATATCACTAAGTTACTGAAAGTTACCATTTTTTTCGTCTATATATTTATTTTACAAAAATACACAGTTCTTTAAATGGGTAATGGACAAATTAGATTTCATTATGTATTATGTTTTGTGATTCAGACACTTGTCTTTGTTTTTTGTTTTTTTTTACACAGAGCCAAAACATACGCCTATAAGCTTTCAGCCAATCAAATTTACTCTTTGACTTACAAACACAAAAGGGATTTAATAGTATTAAAAACTAATTTGAAGGATTGAAACTATGCGTCTCTGCTTGATTCAGGGAGATGAGTAATAGCCAACCACTCAGTGACACTGTCACTAGATTTAGCAGCTTTTCAGACCCCTCTTTTTCGAGTAAATGAGTAGTGACGTATTTAGTATCTTTTTTTCTCTAGGCCACTAGACCTCATTCATGATGTAGCAGCTTTTCTGGTTTTCAGTACACCACAATTCTCACAAGCCTCCAGTGCTGTGAACACTTCCCCAGTTTCCTGTGGCTGCTCACATAAGATTTAAAAACTGCTTGCCTACAAAACCAAAAATGTCCCAGCTCTTTCTTATGTATTATCACTTATCAGAGCATCTAAGCTCCTCATCTTAGAGAATCAAGCACCATTACAACTGCACACTTTTGGCACCTAAGTTGAGGAACAAACTTTCCATGACCTTTAGACTGAAGGGCTGGCATTTCAATGAACACTTGAGATGACAGCTACAGGTTCATGCCTTAAATCAACTCAAATTATATGGACAATAGTATTGAGACACATCTGCTTTTCAGGGTTTTGGTTTGGTTATTTCAAGTGAAAGGTAAACTTAATGCCTCAGTTTATCAATATATTTTGGACAAATTTGAGGACAGAAGAACCTGTTTGTAGAAGAACCTTTTCTATTCCAGCTAGACTGTGCTCCAGTGCACAAAGCAAGGTCCACAAAAACATGGTTAGATGAGTTTGTGTGGAAGAACTTGACTGACCTCAACCCTATCCAACTGAATTAGAACAGAGATTGTGAGCCAGGCCTTCTTATCCAGCATCAGTGTCTGACCTCAGAAAAGCTCTACAGAACGAACGGCACAAATTCCCACAGAAACACTCCAATGTTTTTGGAAAGTGTTTAAAGTAGAGCTAAATCTGTTACAGCTGCAAAAGGGGACCAACTCCATATTGAAGTCTATATAAATGAATGCAAATTATTAAAGTCCCATTTGGTGTAACGGTCAGACATACCAATACTTTTGTCCATATTGTATAACTTAAATAAAAATCTAAAACTTGGTTTGTTAGCAGCTAGGGCCAGGTTGCCTAGAATTAGAGACATGTTTTCTTCGCGGGCTACAGAAATGTATGTTGCTCTGGACAAATGTGTCTGCCAAATGCCTGTAAGTGTAATGTAAATGTTGAAGTGTGTTGCGCTGTCATGAGTGTATCAGGCCCATTGCTGTTGATATCTGCAAGACATACCAAGTCCTGTGATGGTTCCTTCGCATTGATGGATGGGCTAGAGGAGGGCATTGAAATAATAATAGTGAAAACATATTTTGGTGCTATTTTGAAACACCCCCATGTTTTTTAAGATTCAGGTCCAAAATTTTCCAATCAGGTGAAAAACAATGTCTTGTGCATCCGGGAGCAGCATAATTGTAATTGTTTGATATAATAGGTTTCTGTGATTAAACTCAACATTAAACTCAGATATTCAGTTCCTGTCACCACCACTGTGAAGATTTCAGACATGGTTAGTTTATCTAGAACTGAGCCTTTCACATCAACCTACTCAGAATGTAAAACTAATGTAAAACCTTTTGGCCAAAAGAACACACACACACAATCAAGATTGCTTACAGTGAACCGGAATTGCCCTGTTGTTCCTAAGATGGCCCTGAGGCAAAGTGTGTGATGATTAGAGTGTTATCAGTGGCCGGGGCACCGGTCTGATAAGGGGTAAGGTCTGAGTGGGTGGTTTTATCAGGCTTTCGAGGGCCCTGCATTAGAGATCTACGATGGAGCCTTGACCCTGACCATCCATTAGCCTGACTCAGAGCTAGAGGATCTATCTCATCACCATCCACATTACTCATTCTCACATTGACATTAACACTCACACACACACACACACACACACACTCACACACACAAAACTGATGCTTCCATTAGGAACACATACACATCATGGGAAGCCTTTCACACTGACAAGAGCACACATACTCATGCACCTGTCAAAAACACTCACATACCTTTTTCCTATATGGATAAGCCCTGAGCTTTGCATGGAAAGAGGGAATTAAATATTGAGCTGTTTTGGAGCTACAGTGCAATTAATGTATCTACATTTTAATCAGAAAGGATATTATAATAAAATTCATGGCTAAAACTTCATCCTGATGCATGAATGTTCCATACTTTTGTCCATTTTAATAGATGACTGTCTACTTGAGTAAACAAGTGTGTAAAGATACAGGCATTTTATTTGCATAATTGTTTGCAGCTGGTAAGAAATATGTTCCTTAATTACTTGTGAGCAACAGAAATAAACATCTCATTATTATCCTCATCTCCCATGCAAAACTGACCCCGAATACCTCTTAAATTACAAACATTTGTGATTAATTGCTTAAATGCTTCTACAGGCAACTGCACCATTCATATATCTGAAAGTGGAAAAGATGACAAGTCACCATGCAATGGCATCTTATCCACAAGCCAAAATAATAAAGCCAAAAGCTAACAATAAAGTAATAGATAGTGGCATCACCAATGTAGCCCACAGCACACAAAGGAAATCTCTGTAGAACAGTATGTGTTTATGCATCATGACAGCATTAGCAACAGAGTTTTGTCCAGTATTAAGATATTAGTAATTTAAGTGGTAGCCTTGCCTAAGATTGTGTCAAGTTGTAAAGTGATCTTAAACATGTGTATATTTGATTTATGACACACTGTGAACTATTAAAACAGACAAACACACAATAATCATGTTTTGAGATGCTGGTACTACTGTAAGCTGCTTCAATTTTAGTGAAGTTATGAGTTGGTGTCTTCTTTAAATATCAAAGTGGCTCCCTAATTCCTCTGCCATTTGCTATGTAGGCTATAAAATTGGCATTTCTACACCCATGTAGTGCACAGCTTGTCCGTTATGGAATTTTGCATGCATGGTTGAAACACCAGGGGCTCTCTGGTGGACATATTATACACTATTGGTGTGTAGTAGTCATTATTTTTTGTCTCTACTATGTAGGGAGCCATTTGAGACACAGCCTTGTTGTCCTGACCTGTGTGTCTTTCTTGGTGCTCAAAGAGCATTTTCAGAGTAGTTTTCAACGGCATTTTATTTTGATTTATTTTATATTTATATTGTTCTTGTCTTTGTGTGTCTGTGCAGTCGTAGCATAAGCAATTTCCTGTGGGATCGATAAAAGTTTTTTTTTTTTTGCCTGCATTGCACAGATAACAAAACTGATTTTGCATTGGAATGCCACTAAACAATTACATATGACTATAAAAAAACCCACGACTTTGCCAACAATCTGCACAAAAGCTGGAGCCATCCAGTGTCATTACAGTAACAGCCAACACTGAGGACTTCTTTTGAAGGCGCCTCCTAGTTTTACTGGAGAATACGACTCTTTCAATTTAGCCAATTAAACTTTAATTAAAATAAAGTAAAAACTTTACTAAAATTAAAAGTAAAACCTTTACTAAAAGAAAAATGAATTGTTTATATATGTTTACATAGTGCAGGTTCAATTTAAGTTTAATTCGGTTTTATTCATATAGCGCTTTTTCAACCAGGTTGTCACAAAGCAGTTTACAGAGTCCAGGTCCGAGCCCCAAGTGAGTAAGCTGAAGGTGACAGAGGTGAGCAGGTTGTAAAATTGATCTCAAACACAACGCACGGCACAGACACAGAGACAAGGCCAGATGTCACAGATGAGACAGCAAGAGACAGAGGTACAGTTGTTTGTCACAAAAATACAGATGTATTTGTTCTTAAGGGGGTTGTCCAGCTATACGGTTGTTATGAAGAGTCTAGATCTGGATTAAGCTGTTCTATGACAGTGTCTGTTATAGAAGTGGTAATACAAAAAATGATCACAATTGGCTCAGTGCTAGTCTCTCTCTCATACTCTGTTTCATATATGTGTGTGTGTGTGTGTGTGTGTGTGTGTGTGTGTGTGTGTGTTTGTGTGTGTGTTTGTGTTTGTGTTTGTGTTTGT
>JBBKCR010000027.1:10978473-10993652 GCA_037577295.1 Ladigesia roloffi | reverse complement strand
GTGTGTGTGTGTGTGTGTGTGTGTGTGTGTGTGTGTGTGTGTGTGTGTGTGTGTGTGTGTGTGTGTGTGTGAGACAGCAACAAAGAGAGATTATGTCGTCCTTGCGGAGAGTAGACTCAAGCTGAATAGCCTAATTTGACATACAATTGTTGTTACTTCTGTGAAATAATGACAACAGAAAATGTTCTTTAGCACAAAACAGCTTTAATAGGAGTACAGCAGTTCTCAGCTCAAACATACTGTATCATATTTTTGCATTTGAACTTTTTGGACAGTCACTTCTCATTTTCAACTTAGCATTTTAATTAATGTTGCATAATATTGCAATTCTTTTTTTTTTCATTTTTGCCATTTAAATTGTTGGGTTTGGATTTATAATGCATTTCTGACCAAAATAATGTATTGAACATCAAGTCATTACTGTCATTTCTACCATATACACAGTACATAGTAAAGACTAAACAACGTTCCTCCAGGACCATGATCCAACACAAGAGCAGAACAGAACACAACAGAACAGAAACAGAACACAAGTGCAAACAGGCTCAAGCAACAATACACCTTAACAAGTCAAGACATCATTCAGTGCAAATTGAATGGCTACATTCAGGGTAAATACAGTATTGACCAGTAATATATTCAAGCAGCAGAGGTCTGCAAGGGATCCAAAAAAGAGTTTAAATGTGCAAAAATGCAGGGTATCAATAAATATGTGTAAATAAAAAGTATTTGTTGTTAGCTGCCTAGTGGGCATGTCTTGACCAGTATTTTGGGGCAAGATAGAATTGCTGAACAAAAAATGTTCGTGTTTTTGTATATGTTTTGTAAAATTGTTCATTTTCTGTATTTAGGTTTTTATTGTAATAGTATCATCTGAAGATAGAGAACAGCAACACTATTATAATATTGGAAACTGTGTCCCCTTGTCCCTTCAGATGTTTATACAGATTTCTCTTACAGGCATTCAAGGTCTTGTATATATGAATTAAACCCTTTTATCTTCTGGGCCTCCATACCTAATTTGTTTGTATGCCTCCATTAAACCAGCCTAAAGATTCACATGCACATTTAGACATATTTTTAGGTCTCTTTATAATGGCTAATATCAGGTTTTGTCTACATTTCAAAACACAGTAAGATTTGAGATGCTATAAACAACACTTCTGTCTGGATGCATCTAGTTTATACATTTGGTAACTCGTCGGAATCGTTTTGAATGTCCTCTGTGCGCCAGACAGATGCTAGTAATGCAGTGCAATGTTCCAGCCGAGTGCAAGCCTCTCCTCACATTCCGCTTTGCCACTCTCAAGGTGTGAACCATCTACCATGACATGTCATCACCCCTTCTGGCCAATCTCTTCTAACCAGACAGACATGCTCTTTACATCATTCCAGTTATTTTTATCCTTGATAATGAGCTGCCATTCGTCACTCTGGTGGTGTGACCACTCCCAGAGGGTCTGGGGATAATGAGGAGCTGACAGCATGTTGTTAGCATGTAAGCCGAGGTTTTAGCACATTTTGGAATTTGCTGGATACTTGTTCTTGTTTCACTAATTGGGAGCTCAAGGGTTCATATAGCTACAAAAAGCATCAAAACCTTTTGCATCTGACTAAATAACTGTAAGGGATGTTTTTATGTTTGCAGATTCTAGCTGGTGAATTGATGGCATTCTTTATGAAGTCAGAGGGCACACAAGAGAAGACCATCGTCACAGCAGACTGCTGCTACTTCAACCCCTTACTGAGACGCATCATACGCTTTCTAGGTATGATTGTTATGCACCACAATATTTTCTTGGTTCCATTTACACACATGTTCCTAAAACAAAACAATTATTTTGCTAATTACTCTACCCTGGGCTGAGCTGTATTAATTATACATCAAATGAATGAATAAATAAATAAATAAATAAATAAAACATTCAGATAACAAGAGGGGCTTATACCAGTAAAGCCCCACTTGGCAAAGCAAAGGGCTCTGGCGCAGAATGGCATCCAGATTCACATTCTGCTTATTAAGTAGCTGGACACGACAGGGGGAAACAATTTAGCCAGACCCATTTTATGATCATCAGGTTTGAACTTTACATATTTTTGAGGAAATTTGTATTGTACACAAGAAATGCCAGGGAGTGGATCAACAAGAAAGCTGTTAATGATACATTTGTATCATTAACAGATTTCTGGGGTCAGGAGTGTTAGATTAGACATACACTCAACTCTGTGCATGATTTTTGATCTACTGGACCACAATTGGCCTCCAGTGTCAAAAACACTTCTTTGAATCAATGCTATAGAAGAACCTTTCAGTTTCCTAAACAACTTCTCATTGAATGTTTGAAATATCTCTCTTGAAACCATTCAATTGAAATACTTCTTTAAAGAGCATAGCATAGATGTTCCCACCTCAGTAGCAAGGTCAGATCTCTTAAGTGTCATCAGCAAGAGCACATTCCTAGAGAACGTGTGTCCACTAAGCGTTGGAAAGTCTGGCTTTAAAGCTGCTGTCTATGCAAGCCTTTTAATCTTACAGGGTTTGGTCTGTGGTATTGTGATTCTGAATTTGATATAATTTGTAGAACTTCTCAGCTTTCAGACTTCTCTGAATGCTATCTTTACGATCTGCTGTGTTTAAATAACACTTAGTAGACATTTCAAAGGTTATAGGATCTTTTATGGTTAAATACTGGCATCCGTGACCTTACAACCCCAACAAAATCGCTGTTTTTCACACATGAATACAAAGTGTTCCATTAGTATTGTTTTCCAGTGTATCAGACGCTATTGGTAGCTTGCTCTGCAGGGTTCATGGTTAAAATCTTGAGGGAGCACTGCACATCTGACAGCTGCTTGAGCGTGGCATTTAATGCCATCATGCTCCAGGGCTGCTGCAGCTTGAAACCCATGTTACTCTATTACCCCATACCACAGCATGGTGGCCTTGACAGAGATCAACACTGAGCAGTGACCTTTCTCTAATTAAATAAAGGCCAAAAGTTTTTTTGAGGTCAGCTGGTCAATTTTGTTATGAAGGAATTATAATTTTTTAACACCTGTCCCTAGTAATTTTCTACAATGCACTGACACATCGTGTAGCACTGAAGTGTTTTATTAACGAGTCACTAACTGAGCTGGACGCTTAGAGACAGTAACCACAATGTGGAACGAGGACTCCAGAGAAATAAAGGCCTAAACATGTATCCTTTTGATTTATTAAGAACTAATAATCAAAACCTTTACTTTTTTAATTGTGGTATATAATATGGAGGATTGAAAGCAGACAGATGTGTGGCTGTGGACTTTATTAAATAACTAAACATGGCTTGAAATGAGTATTAACCATCTACTGAACTAATTACTGGATCTTGGAAAAAAAAACGATGAGGTGTAACCAATGGAATCACAATAATCACCACAGGTACAAACATGAGAAAGTCAGGTTTAACACAAAGTATGACCACAAGAAGAGACACAGTTGATTAGTAAACAAAAAAGCACAAAACCAAGGGTAAAAATACAGCTGCGAGGAAGACCAAAAAAAAAACCGCCGCGAGGAAGACCAGGCTGGAGCAAGGGGGCAAAAATAAACAGAAAATATGTGTAAACATAAATAAAGTCAAGGGGTGACAGAGGGGAGTAAGACAAGACAGTGTAAGACTGTTACAGACATAGAACTGTTTAGCATAATAAAATGATAAGAACAAAGAGCTCTCATTATTTATTCTGTATCATTTTTATTTTTCCTTTCATTTTGTTCAATTTATATTTGCAATAAATCCATGGTTCTCAAATCTGTCTCCGGAGTACGGACTTTAAAGGTTCGCTTTACTCTGATGTAACCCACCCACCTCATGGAGTCCTTTTGATTAGCTGAGTAGTTAATGCTAGCATGCTAACGTCGGGGTTCTCTAAAACCAGGCCTCGGAATCCCCATTTCCTCCTGTAATGAAGAATCCCTGCAGGTGTTTATCTTTCGCCTATGTTCTTTCTTATAGGCGTCTACTCCTTTGGTCTCTTCACCACCACTATCTTCGCCAATGCTGGACAGGTAGTCACAGGAAACCAGACACCTCATTTTCTGTCAGCGTGCCGACCAAACTACACAGCACTGGGCTGCCAGTCGAATCTACAGTACATCACAGAACGTAGAGCCTGCACAGGGAACCCACTCATAGTGGCATCAGCCCGCAAATCATTCCCCTCCAAGGACGCAGCACTGAGTGTCTACTCAGCAGTTTATACTGTGGTGAGTGATCTGTGCATTTTAATTAATTGTTAATCTCTGATAAAAGCATTTGCCCAAATGTGTGCCAGTTAAGAGCTCTTCAAACTTCTTGGTCTATTATGGCTGTTTTGATATTGGAAGTTAAACATACACTGTATGGACAAAAGTATAGAGACACTTGTTTTTTTTTCGGATTTGAGCTAGACCTCTTTACTTTCAGTGAAGGATAATCTTAATTCTTCAGCATACCAAGAATTTGGGCAGCTGGTAGCCTAGTGGTTAGGGCATTCGCCCCACAATCAGGAAGTTGTGGCTTAGATTCCCAAAACTGCTAGGCACCTCGGAGGTAACCTGAGCAAGATACTGTCCCCACACACTGTGTTGCTATTTGCTGTAGTGTGTTCACATGTGTCAGAAAGGTCACTTTATTTGACTTCGGACAACACCATGTTTCCAACTTTGTGGACACAGTGTTTGGGGATGATCCTTTTCTACTCCAGCATTTCTGTGTCCCAGTGGACAAAGCAAGATCCATAAAGACATGGTGGTATGGTATGGAAGAACTTGACTTTCCCGCACAATGCCATGACCTCAACCCCATTCAGCACCTTTGGGGTGAACCTGAACTGAGATTGCGAGTCAGGTCTTCTCATCCAAAATCAGAGACATACCTCACAAATTCTTTACAGAATGAAAGGGCAGAAAGTCCCACAGAAACTCCAATTTCTTGTACAAAGCCTTCCGCGAATGGTGGGACCAACGTCACATTCAATTCTATGTATTTGAAAGCAATATTATTATAGTATAATATACTTTTGTCCACATAATGTATATTTTGCACCTTTGATCCAAAGTGATGATTTTGCTTCAGCTTTGTGGTTCAGGGTTTTAAGTATTATGTGTCCCAACACACTTGATCCACCTCATCGGCTCAGTATCAAGCCCATCTTAAAAGGGTCCTGGGGCAGGGAACACTCAAAACAGGGCACCAGATCCCCAGGACTGTAGTTCAAGACTAATTGTTCAGTGTTAAAGGAGCTGCTGCGGGGTAAGTGGGTTTCAGTCCTGAGATTAGAATGATGTGTGTCTGTGGCTGCAGATGTACGTGACACTGGTGTTCAGGACAAAAGGCACTCGCCTGACGAAGCCAACGGTCAGCCTGACTCTGCTGTGCTTGGCCATGCTGGTGGGAGTGGTGAGGGTGGCAGAGTACCGCAACCACTGGGCAGATGTCCTCGCTGGTTACTTCACCGGAGGAGCCATTGCTGTGTTTCTGGTGAGAACCAGTATAAGTGTTGAAGGACAGCAAGTTGGGCAAGTGGAATTAAGAGAGAGGATAATTACCTGCTGTACATCTATTATAAATTCCAGTTCCAAATATGACAGCCTTAATTGAAAGATATTTCAATCAAAATACATAAAAGTTCACATTTCAGAGCCTGTCGCAAGGTACAAATGCATGAAGAGTCAAAGAAGTAATCCAAGACACATAATATACACTTTCAGCTCATTTCACAGCAAAAAAAGATACATGATCTTTTCATCTTTAATATTACATGTGTATTTATATTGAAAATGATTTCACATTTCACACACTTTCAGCAATGACTGAAACCACAGTCTCTTCAAATTAAAATACCATCCTGCTATCAGGCTTAAGTTAGCTAAAATTGGTTAATGTTAGCAAGTGATGTTAACAGAAGATTTGCTAACAGAATTGTTTGCAGAATGGTACTTTTCCAGGGTACCTCACCCCATACAAACAAGGTAGAAGAGCAACAATTATACTAATGTTCTACTGGTAATTAAAATATTCTATGTGTTTTATTGCACTTCTGTTTCTCTCTCTCTCTCTCTCTCTCTCTCTCTCTGTTTCTCCATGTCTCCGATCAATCTTCTTTTTCCTTGTTCTCTCCACAGGTGACCTGTGTGATCAACAGCTTCCAGCAGATGAAGCCCCCTCCACCGCCTCTGCCTCCACAGCGTCCTGAGTCGGTGCTGGGCATGCCCATGGTGGCGCTGCCCTGTGTGGAGAGTCCACTTGAAAAGTTAAGTGGAACTCAGGTAAGGGGTGGGGGCGGGTGAGAGGCAGGACTGCACACACAGGGCGGCTGAACACGACCCCCCTGTCCCCCTCTGTCCTTGACCCAGTGGACCCCAAAAATGACCCGCTTAACTCCTCCTGCACACCCATGCCCCCGCCTGAACACCAACACCAACTTTGCCACCCCACTGCACTCTTGTACTGCTTGGATTTTCCCTGTAATTTTTCCAATGGACTCTTCTAACCCAAAGTTGACCAGTTGTGCGTGCTAAGATGGCTGCTGTCATTAGGTTACCACCGAGCCCTGAATTTCACTACTAATGCAAACTGCCCAACAAACTGCCCTCTGGGTAACTAATGTCAGTACTGTGATGCATACACCATGAAGGCAGAAGCCCAATACAGTAGAGGTCTGAAAAATTAAAGCTAATGTCAGAGGACTTTGAGAACAGAGACTTGATCCATTTGTTTCTGCCATCAGTTAGAGTAAATCTGCACTTTTTCTGCTGACTGCCTTTCTGGTATGAGGTTTGTGAGTCAGCATTTTTCAGCTGATCTTGATGCAGTACCCCCTGAGAGTCTGGAGTATAGTGTCTGGACGTGGCCTACTTTCACTAAAATTATATGAGAAGATTAGTGTCGTCCGCAGTGCTGTCACCTCCATCTTTCTTTCTGTACGCCCTTTATCTCAAGCTTCTTATCAGTCTGAACATGCAGCCATCTCTGTCCTTCTGTTTCATCTTTTGCCTTTGATTTGACCATCCTGTCAAAAGCCATTACACTCTTTTTATTCTCATGGATTTCATTGCTGTCCACTTGTCTCCTTTATTGTTTGTCATGATCTCAGTCTTTCTCTCTGTCTCTTTCTCTCCCTCCCGCTCTCCCTCGTTCTTTCTCACACTCTGTCTCTCCACCCTTACAGACTTCAAGGGGATCTCCATTCACTGAGATCACATGACCATCAGCCCTATCGGTTCCCCGCCACCCCCGATGTCCTCATACCGTCTCGCTCCATTTCCAGCGAAGTCTAGACCAGCCGTCCGAGCCGCATGCTCACCAGTGCGCCGCCTACACCGCCGGACGCTACGCCACCCTCCACCGTTCCTACTCGACGCAGGTCTAGACGCATTCCTCCTTGCTCCACACCATGAAACCCCTCATGAAACTTCCATGCTTCCCTCAGGGCTCCCGTGCACTGCTCCAACAAACAAGAGGTGACAATCCATTGAAAACTTGATCAAAAAACTTTAGCCAAGCTGATTCCCACAGGCGGAAATGCTCCAGGATGTGCCAGAGAGCGCTTTTGACATCCGAGTTCATTATAGTTTGTCTGAGCAGTGCGTAGAAGCCTGTAGAACACCTAGAAGACCTTTGGCCCATTCCAAACCAACCTGACCTATAAATACCCAGGGGAACCGATGGAGTACTGCTCTTCTGCAGGACTCCTTATAAAAAAAGAACAAACCAAAAAGACTATTAGCACAGTGTTTGGTAGGCTGCTTAGGTTTCTTTTGTGTGTGGGTATGTACATTAAAAAAAAAAGCATGTTCATTTTAATCTTTATTTTTGTATAGCATTCATTGTATATAATGTAATTATTATTTGAACTTCAACGACCATGCCAGCATACGCGGACTGGGAAAGGGATTCCCCATTTGGAGTGAGATTCTCAGTTCCCCGCGTAAATACTTAGAGAAACTGAACTCTCTTCAGACAAACGCTTCATTTGTTTCTTAATTTACATATATGTACTTTGAAAGAAAGAAGTATCTGTATATCTCTTGTGCACTCGCTGCTAGCGTCTGAATCAGGGCCCAGTTCTTTTCCCTCACCAGTGACAGGCAGCTCAAGGGCACATACGACATGTACACGCGCATGAAGAACCTCAGCATATGGAGCCACCATTGGCCCAGTTCTGCTCTAAAGGATTTCTCCAGCAGCCTCCAGAGCGCGGCAGTTTTCGCTTGTTAGCTGTTATGACAGCATTCTGATACAAAATGACATTTACCACAACCTCATTTTTGGGGGAAAAAAAGAAGTGCGCTGTCATGTGCAACACCCACTGCCAGTTTTCAGAGATCACAGCAAACACTCCTTTGTTCCTCTGGAGCACGGCACAAACCCAAGAGCAACAAGACATTGGTCCCTTTTTACCTGTCATTTCTGTCACTTTCTATAGGTAAAAATGCCTGTTAAACATTATATGGTAAATATTGTGCGTAGGGGGAAAACTTTTTTTTTCTCCGTTTTACACTCCGTCTTCACTTTTGCTGGTATTTTTAGTCGCTGTTATGAAATCAAAGAGCATTCTCTTGTGATTACTCTATTCTGGCTTGTCCTGGCAGGATTCTTAATTATTAGAGAAAGTACTGGAATTTGGCAACACAATTCTCCCATGTTCCGACTCCAAAACAATGTATAACAGGCCATATATTTATTGTTTTTATTTATTTGATAATGAAATGTCTAATGTGTTCTCTGAACAGCACTATTCCTCACTTAGTGTGACAGTTTTGCTGCTTTTGATTTGCACAACGCTTCATCCGCCCGCATTCCCTTTCTAACATCTTTTTGTCCCCCTCCCTCTTGTAAGGTTTCCCCTTCTACTGGACCATCACACTGGTCTCATTCATCATGTTCACATATGAACAAATGCATAAACACCACAGATACCCCTTATTCTGTGAAACTTACACTTTAACCCCTTTCTCCACTTTCTTACATGAACCATGTTTGTACAGTTTTGTAAATATAATTTTTTGTAAAAAAAATAAAAAAGGAGAAGAAAGAAAAGGAAAAAAAATGTGTTTTACACTGGCACACATGTGCACCCACAGTTGTTATCATAGTGACACTACTTGTTCTTACTTAAAGTAAAATAAAGATCTGATCTGTGCTTTTGGTGCCAGAAATAGGAAATGGGATAATTTTAGGGGTTTTGAACTAAGGAAGCCATTACTAATGTCTTATTGTAAACACACGGCAGCATCTGACACAGCTAAAGCATTTGTCGAACTCAGAATCAGCACATTGTACCATTGTTATGTCAGCTGGCCTGTTTGAAGTACTAAAATTTAAGGTGTGCAGTCCAGAATCCACAACATCTGAAAGTTTTCAGTCATCCACGAATGGAATTAGTCTTAAAAGAAATAACCTGTACCTCAAGCCTGCTGCGCGAGCTCCAGCCCTCCAGTCTACAGAGGAGTCCAGCGATGAGGAGAGAATGGGATCTGTTTGTGGACCGTGTTTCACCATTTGTAGACGCAGTTATTCCCTCTGGAGATATTTGGTCGAAGAACATTTTTTGTGGACCCGGTAGTGCAGTTTTATACTGTTTTCCAGGATTTGTCTGAACATTGGAGGTCAGATGTGCTTAGAGGGTTCGCCGGAGTTGTTTTGAAAGTGTCACTTTTGATTCAATATTGTTGCGATATATGCGCTGGTTTTGTAAACATCTGTCTGATGAGAACAATAAATGGATATTGCAATATATTGGCTGTCTTTTGTTCCTTCTACTGCAAAGAAGCACCTCCAGCAACAGCGCATAGCACTCTAATAAACTAAGGAAAGTGAAATTATATGTAAAATATATGTATTTTTTTATTATTAGCTCAGTGAAGTATTTTCATTTCTAATTTTAGAATGTATACTGGTACAGAGCATTTGGAAGCATGTGATTATTGTAATAATGGAGAAATTCTATCGATTAGTCGATTTATTGGCAGAATTCAGAGATATTCAGGGTTGTTTGATGTGAAATAAGACTATGAGAAGTATACTGACTCTTCTATTTTGCAGTGATACTGATAGGAGTAAATATAATGGGCATATTTCCATTTTATTTTCAAAAGCAGCCAGTGAACCTGCACATACCTGAAATGATAAAAGTGATTGTAATAATGGTATATAATAGCATAATAGAACATAATTGTATTGACCCTGACACCAAGTGGCTTACCTTTATCAATTTATTTCACGACACAGGTCATGATGTTTCAAATATTTGGTCCCTATAACCTCCAATGATCAAATCACTTTTAATGTGTTGACATTTGAACCATTTAATTATAAAGAGAGACTGAACCATCAGTGCTGTTCCCCTTCTGTGGAAAACTCTTTTTTTTATGGAGATCCAGCTCCACCATGTGGTGATGTAAGCTTACGAGACATTAGAATAAATGTTTTTTGTCTTTGTGTGTGGAGAGTACGTGACATTTTATTAAACAAAGAGTCTTCCATCCTGCATGCAGCTATGATATAGGGGCCTCCAGGGTTTAAAATTAATTTGATGGCGACTACATTTTGTTCAGCTCTGAAAATCATTACTTCCCCAAAGATTTAGCCGTTTTTTAATTTCCCTTGTAAGACAGAGAGAACAGGGTTTTGTATTATATAGTGTGCCACAATCAACAGGTCATTTATGTTGTGCTGAGGAAACGATGCAATGGTGAAAAGTGGAAATCAAATGGGAAGTGCCACAGCTAACAGTATGAACGAACTAAGATTTTTTTTTTTTTTTATCTTGGACACCCTTAGACTCCAGAAAACTCCCATATAGCCTCTCACAGTAATTCCATATCACCAGCAGGGGGTAAAATTATGTGTATAAAATTCATTTGAGCCCACAGCACTATTTATGGTGCCTCATGATGCTTGATAACATAAAACAGCCACAAGAGGGAGCCTGACTATTTAGCTCAGAGTAGGGTTTGGTCTCACAATAGGTTTGGGCCTGAATGAAACCCTTGTTAAACTAGAGGTACATTAGAAAAAGGCGTCAGAGCAACAGGGGTAAAAAGGGCCAGTGATGATCAGTCTCATTACCATCTGGTCAACTTACTCCCATGCTTTATTCAAAGGGGTCTCTTTATTATGGATAAATATATTCAGGGTTGAAATCTAGCCAAGTTTCAATTCTTGGACTTGGCTTTAGTCCATAATATTGACTAAAGTGCAGAAAATGAAATTCATTCTGTTTACTTAAGCATACACTGGACACAGCAGTAATTTGGCAAAAAAACAACCCTGATTTATATGCTTTTCGTCTTAATTGCTAAAGTAATCAATCAAGTTTTCTTCTTTATTATTGCCCTGGAGTAACAAGGCCAATGTAGCTAACGATGAATGGAAGTATTACCATATCAAGCAGAGTTGCACCAACCACATTTGCCACAAAGTGTTAAGTAGTAAATAAATAAATAAATAAATGCATGTCTTTTCTAAAACTGTTATCTACAAAAATGAACCTCTGATCTGCGATCTAGTGAAAATAACAACTAAAACAGTAGCTTCTGGTGTGCAGTGATTGGTGGAGTGACCTTCCAACACTCAGTTGCTACTTAAGATTTGTCGCATGAGATTTTTCGTTCAACCCTCACTTTCGTGCCCTACCCAGGCATGGCTGGTGGAGCTGCTTGAGAAATGAAAGCCTGGCAGAGCCCAGAGGGAAATGCTTGAAATAAATTCAACATGTCCACTCTCAGTATGTCCACTGATCCTCCTGAAAGAGACGCGAGCTGAGCACTCAGCCTGGTAACTGTCACGACCCCGGTTGAAGGGTGTGAGCTCATAGCTAATTAATCAAAATCACTCAGGTTTTGGGGCGAAGCACAAGAGTGAACAGGGTGTGAGTCATCGACATTGCGTCTGCATTGATAAAGCACTCATTTTTCTGCACTAGGAGAGCACTCCCGCTCTGTTCCAGTCCAAGTGCTGAACCCTCCTGCTCCTGCCTTCCATTCAGACTGATTTACACTGCAGGTGCAAGCACACACTTCAGTTCCGTACTGCAACTGTGTCTTGTCGACATAAGAAGTTACAGATTCAATTTGCTTTTTAGACTACTGAAGCACTGCTCAGAGACGTTCATAGGTAGATTTCTGTACTTAGCAGCCCACGGTGTATTCCAGCCTAGCTCTAAAGGAGGACCTGCAGTCTGGATCAAATGAGCAAGATGGGCTTATTATGATCAAGAACATTTAGTAGTGAGGCTAACCTGTGGGTGTGAATAACGGTTGAAAGCTAATTAATAGTGAGAAGTGCTGACACATACCAAATCTTTGGGGGGGAAAAAGTAAATCTTTACCATCATAGTCTACCATTGCAGGAAAACTGAACCAACATCATCAGGGTTTGAGCTGGAATTTGGAATTAATCTTCTGCAGCTTATCCTCAGGGAGCATTTTGTAACATTGTCAAGCAAGAGCTCTCTCTACTAGCTAACATTAGCATATTTAGTCTTTGCTAGTTAGCAATGCTAATTTAGCTTCCACATATTCTCCAGCTCAGGGTTCTATGATGGGGGTGTCAGGGGTTTGGGAGTAAGGGACTGGAGATGATAAAGTAAACCCTGAAGAAAAGCCAGATGTAAATCTCAAATGCCTTGAACCCACAGGAGACTCTGCACCCTAAGAGTTTTTGGCTGCTGCTTCTTGTTCTAAACTTTGATTAACTCAGGCATGGTCAAAGTCGGAAATACTACACACAGCTGAATTATGGCTTAATGCTACATTTAAAATGCTAATGTTACTGCTCTAATTTAACTGCCTGCTGTAAAAGAAGTTTATTATCATTATTATTGATTAATTACATTTTTCAACACGCCTGAGTGGTGGAAATATCCTTGCAATACTCAACCCCAAGAGTGTATTATTTCTCACATATTACTTTTACACTTTTACACAACTGCTAGTCTCATTCATCACTGTGTTGGCATGAAATTAGACTGTAGGAGAATGTAGAAATGCCTGTTTTTACTACAAAACCAAACCCTTTCAAATTACCTTAATTTGGACAGGGGCATATCAAGCTTTCCAAAAGTGGGGGTGTTCTGGGATAGGGATGCCAAGTTATTAACACAATTTAATAAATTTAATATAATACAATCTGACAAAAGTGGTGGTGGGGGGGGGGTGTAATCACATTTTAACAAAGGCACCCCCCCCTTGCCCCTGAATTTGGACCATATTTTCCCAAACAGAATATTCAGGAAAATTAAGGGGAAAGATGCACAGATTTTGGCTGATTAAGAGATAAAACTACTGAAATGTCCCAATTTTTTCTAATTAGCTCTTTAAATAATAGAACCTCCTTAATTAATGCATCAAATGTAAGATTAAAGGGTTTCCCACTTACTTTAAATCTAAATTTTAGCTAAAATAAGGGGTTGTTTTGCAATTATTGGCTACTTAATTCATTATAAAGGGTTTGCTGTTTTTCAGGGATAAATTATAGTAGGCTTAAACACATTTAATTTACTTTTTTAGGGTATACTTTGTCTTTTTGTACAATGCAGTTTCAGGATCTGGATTGTGATGGGATACCATAGACACTGTTTTCTCAGTGGTTGAAGTTATAGCGGAGAACTGCTTTTTCTTGCGTTTAAAAATGGCAAATACTTTTAAAGGTTGTGGTGTGGTGAACAAGTGAACAATTTTGCTGGTTAATTATAAGCAGGGTGGATTCAGTACTGTAAGATATGAATATCAGTAGAATCATTGGAAGAGTGTGTGCAGCTTAGCTAAAAATTGACAAAGTAACTTTGTAATGTTGTTCATCTAAACAATATCTAAAAAATATAAAATAATACCTACCTTCAGCCAAGTTTGAAGGTTTCTTCATCCAAGGCACTTCAGTGCAGCCAGCACAGAGTGTTTGTTGTTTCTTACATATATAAAACTGTGATGGACAGGCAGAGGCAATCCTAGGGTCGGCTGGGGCCCCAAGCAAAAATTCACTAGGGCCCCCCCTCTAACAAGTTTTTTACCGTAGTTGAAAGTGTCAGCTCTCGTTCGCCATCTAGTGGCTTGGGGGCCCCCCGAGTACAGCCCTGCCTGCTGACAAGATGCGCCTCTGTGGACAGGCATCCTTTCTAAGGTTTATCTTTGTCTTTCAGACTAAGACTGCTGGAAATGGCTCAACACCTCTTATGACCGTGGTTAAGGACACTCAGTTCAGATAATGTATAATTGTCCATTTTATTTTTATTAATGTTAAAACAGGCAGACTGTGCAAACAGTGAAGTAGTGAAAAGCGTGCTCTGATGTTAAGTCTCCTCTTTGGCTATTTGGTGCACTCCCACTGGCAGTGAAGTGAACCAGGTTTCACCTGGAAGCACATCGAGATCCACAGATTTTGGCAGGCCCTGGTTTGTAAAACCACGTTAATGCAACAGCTCAGCTGTAGGACCACGTTGAAACATATGAATGTCAGTTTATGGTGCAGCCCATGAATGGAAAATACATTTATTTTAGCAGATCTCAGGGAACTTTGACAAGCCGAGACAGACATCTTACAAAATTATCAAGAAAGTGCTCTTTCAAGGAGCGAGCTCTGGTGTTTTAAGCATTTGCTAGTTAGCAATGCTAAAGTAGTTTCTACAGATGCTTCTCGCAGTTTATAGAATGACTGAGCTCAGTTTGCATTTTATGCCTTTTTGAGATTTCTTGAAGGCGCTCTATGTTGAGCAGTGAAGACTGCCTTTACTTTGAACTGACTCAGAGTAAAGTAGTTCGTTAATTTCTCAGAAGAGAAGAGTGATCGTGGTTAAACTGACTCATTGTAGCTGAGAACATCATTAAATACAGTGGTGCTTCAAAATATATGAAAAGTTATAATCATTCTGTGACTGGGTCTACATTACACTTTCAAATATTAGTGGAAGGATAATGATTGTGTGTGCCTCGGTGGCACTGAGATATGTTTAGGCATTTAAGAGCAGGCGCCCAAGATAATATGTCATTAACTATTAATACATAGAGAACCACAACAGCATCTTCAGAGCCGCTGAACTACACGCTCTCTAAACATTTTCACTTTTACACTTGTTCTGTTCATCTATCTATCTATCTATCTATCTATCTATCTATCTATCTATCTATCTATCTATCTATCTATCTATCTATCTAT
>JBBKCR010000027.1:10926568-10943220 GCA_037577295.1 Ladigesia roloffi | reverse complement strand
AAAAGAGCATCTGAGGCAGATAATGTGTATTCAGTGGCATATTTGCCTTCAGATTGTTGTTTACATGTCGACATTGTGATCCACGCACTGAAGGGAAGATTGCACTCACCAGTCACCAGTTAATGGTGTAGAGTTAGAGGCTGTAGCCCATCTGTTGATGCACAATCTGTGTCTGTCATCCTCTAGCCCTTCAATAATGGTCCGTTTTCTGACTACAGAGCTGTTCTTGGCTGGATATTTTTGAGTGGTGGACCATTCTCACCTAAGGGAGCCCATTCCTGCCAAATAGCAGAGGAAATAAAGCCCTGTTTTTTTTCTCTCCTTCTCTGTTTCTGGCAGCAATATATCAAAATATTGACTTAGTATCTTATTTTCTCAGAATGTTGACATGGTACCTTGTGCTAATGGCATTTTGGCATTTGGTACCTTGAACTAATAGTTCTTATTTCGAGCAAAGTCCATTTATATTTTAATATATTGAATTATTATTTCAGGAAAATATGTCTGAATTCTGCAATATCAAGTCATACTGTAGCCAAAAACCCATTGGTAAGAAAACTAAAATGTGCTTTTCACTCTACTCATCTCCTCTCCATAGCACTGATGTGTAAAAACCCCAGGACCGCTGCTACGCCTCGTACTCTCGTACCGCACATTCACAACAAAAAAGCACTGAGATTTATACTGAAAATAAATGGGCAGGCACTGTTGAATCAACACACTCTTTGTCTGGAGGGAAGTATTATTATTACAAACATTGCAGATGATTACAGTGTGATTAATATTCATGAGCATTTATGCTAAACTGCATACATATTTACATTCCAAATACAGTGTTTTGAATGCAAGATACAATTCTGTGCAAATGCAACAGATGTTCACATGCAACAGCGAAGGCTGGTGGAAATGGATGTTTCGCACTGTGAGATCGAGTCGACTCCAGCACAAACCATTTTTCTTCAGCAAAGTGAAATTCACTTCATCCGTACTGATGCAAACGAGAAGGAGCCAATGTGGGACTGCTTTTCGGGGCGGATGGATATGTGAAGAGTCAGCAGGTAAGCCCCTCTGACAGGTATTGTGCGCTACAGCTGGCCTCAGGACGCCCAGCATGTGCTGCTGCTGCCATGCCACCGCTCAGCCTTGTCACTCAAACATCACACGGCATCTCCACCGCACAGCCAGAGAGGCTGTCTGTCAACAGAGACAGATGTCACACATGGCTTATTTGGATCTTGTTCCACCTTAAGGCTGGCTGTGAAATAAAATCTGATTAGAGCCTAACTTAACAGGGGTATAAAAATACATATTTTCATTTAAAGGTGGGGATTAAATTGCATACATTCTTCAAAAAGGAGTCATTTTCAGTCCTACCAGTTTTTCCCCGCCAAACAAACCATATGTGTAAATGAGTATGAAGAACCTTTAAATAAAGTTTTTTTTTTTTTCCAGGAATATGTCTCCACACACATACTATCTTCACATCTCATTTACAAGCTCAGTTCTGTAGAGGGAAAGAGTTCTCAAGTGGAGAAAATCTTCTTCTGTGGCATCGTGCAAAGAACTCATCAAGCCTTTTTAAGAATGTGCATTTTGGAATGTCAGAATCGATTAGAAATGACGATAATAATGTGTAAGCTAATTTTTTCAGTCAAAATAAAATTGTGAGGTAATTTGAAAATGTAAATGTGCAGATAAAAAAAAAACTAAATCAATACTCTGTACGGTTTAATATTTGTGCCAAAATAATCTAATCATGATGTTTAAAATGTCAGATATTGTCATTCCTTACTATTTATAAATTCTATTCAAATGACAAATATAAACCTTTTTAACCTAATTTTTATAATGTTATCATTTGTTTAATATAAATTTGCACACAACACTAAACGCTGCCTTTCAGAGAACAAATGCTGTTAGAGTGGTGCAGTCCTTAAGGCTTCGGGACCTTCAGTAAGGTGATATTATTGAAGTTAATAGGCACTTTGATTCTATTTTGTCTGTCTTGAATCCAAGCTTTTTGTTTATAGTTTAAAATGGTTTTGTAAAAGTACTCATGGACACCTGGGAAAGTGAAAGAAATATACTGAACCTTCTCAGTGTACTGAGCCACAATGAACAGGACGTTGTATGAAGCCTTGAGATATATATGTGTTTGTGTGTGTGTGTGTGTGGGTGTGTGTGTGTGTATGTGTGTTGTGTGTGAGTGTGTAGTGCTGTTTTATAATAAGTGATTGAACGTTTTTGCTATTTTCTTGCTTCAAGACAAAACAAAACTATACAGATTCAGAATTCTCAGTTTTTTTTCCTTCATATGCAAGAATGTCCATTTATAATCTTTTAAATGCTGCAGTTTCCCCTGTTTGATTGTTTATTGTTTGCCTAGAGGAGAGAGGGCATAATTACTGCAAACTAGATGTAGATGTGCAAAATGTCACGAGCAGAAGGGTAGTCTCTCTTTTTTTTGCACTGTGTAGGTGTTTTATGGCACAACGCTATGCATAGCACCACCAACAAAAACACCCCATGCTGATTTACACTCCTACACACACAGACAGACACACACACACACACACATGGGCTGTGCTGAAGCAGGGCAGGCTCATCTCCTATAATGAAGGAAATAAAACTTTCAACTAGAACTAGAAGAACCAAACTTTTGTCACACACATATACAGTGCTAATGTTGGTGTTTATGGCGTGGCCCTAATGGAATAGTTAAGAACCTGATTTTTCATTTAAGAAGCAGACATTGAGTAAAAAGGATTGCCTCAGGCTGGATACTAATAGGAAATTGTATTCCGCAGCCTCAGCATCTACAGTGGTTATGTGAGAGTCTGGCTATATCATTTTTATGGTGCTGTTTCCCATAAGGCTTATCACACCAACAGGATTTCTGTTATGCAAGTTATTGGCAGGCTGCTCTGCGCGGCTCCTGCAGCTGACAAGGCCGCCGCCTGGTGTACGTGTACTGAACCACAGGCCGCTTTTCATCACTGAGCTGTGTCCATTCACTTAGTCTCTGTGGCTGTGAATAGCCGGCTCTACAGCCCAGCTCACACACACACACACACACACACACTCTCACACTGACTCAGATTTAGCTCTCGCCTCAGGGAGTCATGAGCCCTTTTTCTGCTGCTTTCAATACCCGAACACCTCACCATGACTCCCACTATGAAATAGTAATAATAATAAAATAAAAACAATGTTTGGAACTTTCTTTGAAATTCACAAAAAGTATTTTACCTTTTATACCTCATTTTTTTTAAATGTGTGCAAATCAATTGTGTATTTTTTTATTGATTTATTCTTCAGTTAGGTTTAATGTGTGTAATAATCTGTACTTCCAGATGTTTGGGCTCTTTGGCAAAAAATGAAGTAGAAGTCTGACTCATTTTGGCACATTTCATGAAAATGCAGCAATGTTTTCATTTTCAAGACAAAAATGTCTATGTTAAACGTGGTGGCCTAGTGGGTAGGATACTTGCCTCCAGATCAAGAGGTGATATGATCGATTCCTACCTTCCTCACACCACCACTAGGTACTTGAGCACCCTAATCTCAAGTTGTTTGAGGGAGACTGCCCTCTGTAGTTTCAAAATGTTAGTTGCTTTGGATTAAAGTGTCTGCTAAATGCTGTAAATGTAACAAAACTAAATTAAGCACTAATGAAACAGCTTGGTTTCAGAACACCACTGTGAACCAATGGGCTTTATTAGGTGCACTTTGTAGTTTACGATAACAGACTAGCTCATCTGTTTCTCTTGATAATGTCTTTGTCCTTTTGGTCAGGACATTCATAGGAACACTAATGAATAGATGATTTGGATTGTTCTCAACACTGATAGGGATGTGCTGTGTTAGTGTGTGGCTGTACGAAGGGGTTGGATCACATAGAGCTGTGTAAAAGGGCCTAAATGATACAGAGAAATTGACAGACAAAGATTTGTAATTGTAAAATAAAAATGTGCACTTATGATGAGAGAAATGATACAGGTTTAACAGAACTTGTATAATTGAAAGAAAACTGATTTCTTGTTCACTGTTAAGCAATAATTAACCATGGCTTAGTGTTTTCCCATTGCACTGGTCACATTGCGAAAGGAGGCTGTTGATTTTTCCTCATTAAATTAGATTAGATTCTTGTGATCACTAATCAATACCTCATGAAGCAGAATGAGGTACTTGTTTAGAAAGAAATTTAACAGACATTGGCATGGAATTTATATAGCTCATTTAAAAATAAATTGCAATAAATTATTTAAATTAGGAATGCATCAAAGTTTCAGCCATCAAAATTTTCGAGCCAAAAATGGCAATAAATTCTTTTTCGGTTTCGGCCGGAATGTTTTTTTTGATCAGACCGAAACTGCGATTTCTCAATGTGGGGATTAATTTATCTCGATCTCCAAGCAGGGATAGAAAAGCAATGTAATGATTAGTGCGCTCGCCTGTGATCAGGATGTGTGTGGTTCGAGTCT
This sequence comes from Ladigesia roloffi, assembly GCA_037577295.1. Lineage (NCBI taxonomy): Eukaryota > Metazoa > Chordata > Actinopteri > Characiformes > Alestidae > Ladigesia > Ladigesia roloffi. Next base: position 10,938,736 of record JBBKCR010000027.1, on the reverse strand, counting down.
CACTTGTTGAAGGGTTGAAATGCAGAGTTAGACTTTAACAGCACCTCAAGCAGTGGTGTGTTAGTTTATGGCAGAATGGTCACTTTGTGTGTGTTTTTGGAAAGGGAAGTCAGTTTTCTAGTGATTACAGTTAATATATTTCAGTCTTTGTTTTGATACACTATTATGTCAGAAACCTTTTTTAGTAGTTTTTAAAGCACTTGTTCTGAATGCAATTTCTTCAAGCACTTCACTCAGAATATTAAAAGTGAATTCACTACTTCTATGAAAGAAGATATTTACATGTATAATATTTCAGCTTTCTTGCTTTTAGGCTGCTTATGAGTGGGACCAAAGAAAGTATTTTATTTCAAAGGTTATTTTATATTGTGCATTGTCTGAATACTAAAAATTATATTCAAAATTTTGTAGAGATTTATTTTATCAGTAATTTAATAATAATAATTTCTTTCGGGTTTCAGTTTAGGTTTTCCTTATTTTCGGTTTCGGCCCAAAAAAATCCTTTCGTTACATCCCTAATTAAATTTTATATATATATATTTAAATTAGGGCTGGCAATTTTATGCATTAATTAATTAATCACAAAAAAAGATAATGCATCAACACAATTAACGCTTTACGTCATCTTCTCGTTTGAAGTTTGCAGTAAACAGCAGGAGAACACAGTCCCAGATCACTGCTGCGTGAGCAGCCAGAAAGCAGAGTTCAGTTCAGTGAGATTTGGAAGGATACCAAAGTGGCCGTGATGACTTGTGAATGTTTTTTGCCAATTCTGGCTCTGAATGGGAATATTTTCCTTTTGGAAAAGACACTCGCGCGTCTCCTGGTTCAACTTTGGAGCGCAGCTGCACGGCCATGCAAGGAGAGAGTGAACACGAAATACAAACACATGTTTATTTCAACACTTGGCCAATCAGGAAAGTGTGCGGAAGTGGTGAACCTGGTTGTTATGTCTGTAGGAGAGGTGTTGGTCGAGCTAGAGGCCACAGGAGAGGGAACATTGGGATGGAAGTAGCCGCATAAGCTTTCTCCATCCAGACCTCCAGAGGGACGAAGTCTCAGCGCTGTGGCCGGAGTGTGTGAGAGAGAGCTGGGAGACGTAGTGCATCAAAACGTACAACTGTCTTATACTGTAACCTAAAAATGTCATGACCATTGTAGCCTAAGTTAAAGGCTTGTATTCAATAATAAATGGTAAAAAAACTGCTTCGTAAGTCTGTATGTATGTGTGATTACATGTGATTAATTAGAATAAATAATCGCCACACTATGTAATTCATTATATCAAAAATATATATGTATTTTTTTATATTTATGTGTTTAGAAAGAGAAAGAAAAAGAAAGAGAGAGAGAGAGAGAGAGAGAGAGAGCATATATACATTTATAAATATATATATATAAGTAAATTGTGAGGTGGGGTCTCCATGGGTTGGACTAGCATGTCCAGCACGTCCCACAGATGCTTGACAAAATTGAGATCTGGGGATTTTGGAGGCCAAGTTAACACCTTTATCCCATTGTCATGTTCATCAAACCATTTTTAGCAGGGTGACAGGGCCCATTATTCTTCTGAAAGAGGTCACTGCCATCAGGAAATACCATCGCCATGAAGGGGTGTACTTAGGTCAAAGGTCACCACCAGCTTGTCTATTCCCAGAGTGTCTCCTGGTGTCATCTCTCCCAGGTAAGTGACGCAAATGAACCCCATCCACTTCTGATGCTCACATGACAATTGTAGGCACTTTTGGCAGTGGTCAGGGATCCACATGGGCACTCTGACCAACCTTCAGCATCACTACAAGCTCTAAAGCATTGTGTTCTCTGACACCGTTCTGTTATAGCCAGCGTTGTGTAAACCCTACCAGCCTCATGCTGTGGAGCAATAGAGCTCTGTTATTTGAGCTCATTTTTGTACTACAATTCAACACTAGTTCCTGACCTCACTAATGTTCTAGTGGATAAATGCCCTAATTTTCCCAGAGCAATGTTGGAACATCTACAATAAAGCCTCTCAGAGGTGTAGATGCTGTTGTGACTATAATAAGACAAACCCTTAAATATCCATGAGAAGAAATTATGAAAAAGCAGGTGTCTACTTGTGAACCCATGTAAAGTTTCGAAGGTCCAAACTGGTCTCTTGTTTCCAAAATTAAACATCTATTACAATATACAAAAATGCATGTAGTTCTGCTTTTTCCCCCTTTATACAACACACATCTTTAAATATATTAAATGGCACTACTAAGTTTACATATTAAGGATATAGTACATTAGTACATAATTTATACTGCCCATATAATGAGTAAAATTATTTAAGTCTTAAATTTAGGGAGAGCCTGTTCCTAACTCAAAAGCTTGGACGCCCACCGTCACATGATCCAACCAACTTGGGACTGTGAAGTTAAACTGTATCCAGCCAAGCATATGCATCACTCAAAATCAGCTGCATTAAATATGTCCAACATACGCTCATCTGTTTTGAAACTACAACAATTATAGTAATCTTATTCTGGTACCCTGGGTCAGCTGACATTAAATATATTTTAAGTCAAGTCAATTGGGATTCCTGTCATTTCAACCATATAGGCTACATACAGTGAAACAAAACAAAGCACTTCCAGGACCATGGTGCAACGCATGAACAGAAATAGAAACATCACAAGACTACAAGTGCCGACATGACAAAATGCACAGAGTGCAAACAGTAAGAGAGCTCAAGAAAAACACGAGCAACTAAACAACAGAACAAGACAAAATAGAGTGCAGGCGATGGTCACAGTACTAGATGAATGACTACACTATTATAACATATTTCAGCAGCAGAGAGTTGTGTTAGCAAAACTGCCAAACAGAGATAGAATTTAAATAGAATTATGCAAATCTAGCACCCGCAGGACAGACAATGTGCAGTATACAATAAATATAGGGCTATTTGCAGAGACAGTGTGAGTTGTTTATTTAGGGGAGAGTGAGTTATTGTTGATGTTAAGAAATACATTCAAATGTATTTCCTAATAAAATACTAAAGCAATTAAAAGGATTTTGTTTTAAAGGTTTTAGTTTAAAGCTTAAACTGACATCAGAATGAATTTACGTATGTGTAAGTATACTTTAGTATTTTAAAAAATGCAACTATCCAAGTATTTCCTTACAGCACACTAAACATGTAAACTGTAAGTACTTAAACTACATGCAGGAAATGGCAAGTATGTTTAATGACAGCACACTAAACTCTAATTTAAAATGCATCACATTAAATGGTAATTTTGGAAAAAAAAACTGTAGGTGTAAAATTTAGGCATGTTTCTTTAAAGTAAATGAAATAAAAACAGCATGTGTGTGTGTGTGAGGGGGGGTTCAAATATGCATGTGGATTCTCTTGTAAAGCCTAGTGCTTTGGCTTCCATCCATTAAATCTTGTTGTTATGGGGGGGGCACCTCGATTGCCAAAGGGTACTTTGAATTCTGTTATTCTGTTTTCATTTTTCATTTTTGCTGGAATATACATTTTAATAGGCTACAAGCATGTAAAAGGAGCTTCATGACACCAATATCCCTCTGAATGAGGAGCTTCGAAACATTTTATTTTGTATTTTGATATAGTGTAAATATAGTGTATGTCCCTTAAGATACACATAATATGAGCAAAGGTATTGGGACACACCTCTTTTTCAGGGCTTGGGCTTGGGCCTTTACTTGTAGTGAAGGGAAATCTTAATATTTCATCCCCAAACCATTTTGGACAACACTATAGTTCTAACTTTGTGAACACAGTTTGGGGGAGACACTTCTTCATTCCAACATGACTGTGCACCAGTTCCCAAAGCAAGCTCCACGGTTGTATGAGTTTCTGTGTGGAAGAACTTGACTGGACCATACAGCCCTGACCGCAACCACATCCGACACCTTTGGGATAAACTGTCACAGATACCGGCCTTCTAATCCAACATTAGTGCACGACCGCATAAACGCTCTACTGAATGATAAATGGGCACAAATTCCCACATAAACACTCCAAAACATTGTGTAAATCCTTTCAATATTGGAAGAGTGGAACCTGTTTTGGCTGCCAAGGTGGGACCTACTCCTTATTTAAAGCCTATTTAATTGGATGCAATGATATTTAAGTTAATGTTGGTGGAATGATCAGGCGTCCCAATACTTTTGTCCATATAGTGTACATCGCTGAGTAGCTGAACTGTTGTTTTTCAGGCTCGTGTCTTTGTTGCTAGGGGGCGTGGTCAACAGAGGGGCGTGCGACTAGGGGCGGAACTAAGACTGCGACGGCGTCACCAGCTAGCTGAAGCTTTCAGGGCTGTGCAGTGAAAAAGGGAATAACGGAATAAATAGTAACTAAACCAGCCTTTTTTGGGAGGTGGAGCATGACTTCGGTTCCACGCCTCGTCCGTGGTGGCGAGTAGTCTGTGTTGGACGTGCTTTAGGAGACGGGTTCTCGAGGGGACTGCTAGCTGCCCGGCTAGCTGCAGTAAGTTTGGTGAAGAGTGGAGAGAAGCAGGAGAAGAGGGCACCAGCACTTATGCACTCAGGTAACAAGCATCTACTCATCATCTTAAACCTTCTCTCTTCCTTCCACAACCATTTCCCACAGCAAACAGTCTTTCTTATGTAAATGAAATCGACCCTGTCGTTACCTAATGCACTGAGAGGGATAGGCTGGAGAGAGAGACAGCCTTGGCTGCTCCTTTTCCTTCACTGAAGCACAGCAGTCCGAGCCTGGGGGCTCTCTTGTGCATAACTGAGGCAAATACCTGCTCTTATGCAGCAGAAAATTCTCCCGTGTTGGCGTGTGAATGGCTCTGAAGGGTATGGCTGCCTTTTTTGTCTTATATCACTGAGCTGCATCAGGATTAGATGCTACGGCTGCATTATATGCATATCTGCTTGAAGGTGGGCTAGTGCAGATGTGAGCAGCAATATTTTTGAAATGAACTTGTCTAAGGAGGCATGAACATATGATCGACGAAATCCTTGTGGTGTTATGGTTTGTCAGCCACCTGTCACATGCGTAACCATCATAGACGACATGCAAACCTCATGAACTAGTGATACAGCATATTATTTATATTTTATATTCCCTTATTTTTGTGCACTTATGCAGTGTTTCCGTGGTATTTTCTGGAAACAACATTTGGATGCTGCTGGAGGGACACAATAAATGTGGCATCCAGCCTCAAATCACTGTAGGAATGGTCCCTGGATATGTTTTTGTGCTATTCTGCCCCAAGGCTTCTATTATATTAATGCTAGTGTTTTACAGGCAGTGAGGAGGGGTCCCACAAGTGGAGGGTTGTAACTGACATTCATTTTATGCACCTGAGGTTGTTTTATGAATGATACACACACAGCTACAGAGGAGATCCAACCATCCCCGGATTGGAATGATTCCTCACATTCCTTCACTCTCACAGTCTGCAATTCAGACTGTCTTCCCAAACAAGAGGGGCTTGAGCAATGTTTAGAAAGTGCCTTGAGAACAGTAGTTACTGTCCATTGTTACATATTGGTGGCATTTTTATGGCATTTTTTTTCTTTCAAGCCCAGTGAACTTTCATGGTTGTAGGAACACACATTCAGTATCCTACTTATACAATGTAGGACTGTCGCTGTGGACTATTATTTGTTGCCAAGTAATCTGCAAAATGTTCCTGATGATTAATTGTGTAGTCAAAATGTTTACATTAAAACAAATAGACCTGAAGAAAAGCTAAATATAAACTTTCAAATATTCCCTTGTTAAAAGTCATATGAAAACATAGTAGGATAAAAATGATGAACATTGTTGTATCTGTCAGGTTGTTTGTTACTGTGAGACAGACCAGTAAGCAATTCAAAAATATTATCATTATCATCATTCATTTTTTCAGCTTTCATTTTTTCAGCTTAGCATCTATTTTATCAGCTTAACTGAGATATTAAGTTTAATCAAGCTGTGAAAACCTGAAGCAGGTAAGACAGATAAACACACCCCAACAATACGCTACCAGCATTTGATTGTACCCACCCTCTCACTCTTAAGTGTATTGGTGTAGAGGAAAGTTCAGTATCATAGTGGACTTTTGTCTGAGTCTCTGTTCCATAATTAAGGAAATAAGGGCATTGGTTTATCTCTTGATCTGGCAGCCAGTCACTTGCTCATTGGCCTTTCTGTGCTGCTTTAATCAATGACCGGTTGTTGCTGCATTGTACTGCATTCCTGCCTGGATCAATTATTTAAACCTTTCTTAGGGAATAATGCCTTGGACATGCCAGTGTTTGGTAATGGGATTATGGGGTTTTAGCCCACTGTTTTCTGACGCAACCTGATTATGGGAAGTTTCGAAACCTGGTGCTTTGAGCGGTATGAAAGGAAAAAACATTGACAGATTAGTTGAATTCTTTACCTGCCCCAATTTGTGTAATGAGTCTACTAGGGGTGACCATATTTTCTTAAATGGTTATGTCCGTGTGCTAATGTGTTCGAGGTCAGGAGATTAGAGACTTGATAAGCCTGTTAGTTAATAGATATCTGATCTGAATGAACACAGCCGTGAGGAAATGAGTAGTTTTGTGGTCAGGTCAGATTTATTGACAGTACTGGCAGTTTTTCTGAGTACTTGTTTGGTTTACGAACTGAATGCTTAGTTAGAAAACTGTGTGTGAGCGAGGGTGCCTGTATGTGCTTGCGTGTAGAAAATGAAGTTGGGAGAGCCAAGCTTTTTCAGCATAGGTCTTTAGAGTGTACGAAGAGACATTGACCTTACTCTTCTGTAATGAAACACTCACTCCTTTAGTGTCTTGTTTAAATTCATTCTTTCCTCATTCCTACCCATAGCTCAACATCTGCCTTTCTTTTTTCATTTTCACATACCCACAAGAACCGCTGTGCATGCATGCATAAACAGACGTCGTCTACTTCTGTCTGAACATTTGATTTGCTGTCAAAGTATTTCTGGATTGGTGAGACCAATCCTTTTTTTCTGGACTTTTAGTGGGCTCTGGAAACAGGAAATAATCTTCTTTCATATCAGAACTGAATAGCTCTTTTTGTCAGTGGTTTTGCATTTACGGTTGCAGGAACATGTTTCACATTGAGGGAAAAATGCTGTCTGAACCAGTCTGTGCTGTTTGCTGGAAAAACTGCTCCATCTGCAGTGCATACTCTAGACAATACGTGCACATTCACAACAGACAATGAGGCAAGTTCTTAGGAAAACAGAAAAGTGACATATGTCTGTGTGTGTTTCGCAGGTGAGTGATGGATACTAGAGAGTTGTCCGTGGTGGCTGGAAGCTTCATTGGGTTCCAGCTGTTCTTCTCCGGCGTCAGCCCTCTAGTGTCGACTGTCTTCACAGAGGGCTACGGAAAAATCCCCCCACATAAACTCAATGACTGGAACTCCAGGTACACCCCCCGCAAACAGACATACACACAGATGATATAAACAATAATTGAGCAACTCAAACACTTTCGGTTCATAAGCATTACCTCAGGTCTGATTTTTATGTTAATTTATCTATTGTGATGGTGTGGCTGCAAAGATGATTTCTCCATGGAAACATTTGAAGGTGGTGGTATTGTATGAGCCATGGTGCTGGGCATTTTACCACCATTGCCATTCGCATTCTATCTTGATGCAGATTGGGAGGCTGTTGGTCTACAAACTAAATGTAGGCTATTATTAAACAAAACTCCAGTCTATCACTGTATGTGTCCACTGTAAATAGTGTGAGTAGCTCCCTCCACACTTTCTCATTGGGTCACAATCCTGTCAGCAAGAAGGAAACAAACAAACCTGTTTTCTCCTTATTCTAGAAGCTTGGTCAGTCTACAAACAAGCCTCTTTTGTTACATATCTCTGTGTCTTATGTACTTAATTTTTTTTTGCACCAGTGTCATACATTCCTGATCAAATAATTATTGAACCTGTCCACAGTAAGCTGTACCTTGTTAAAACGCTCAAAGAAAGACATGCATCAGAGAAAGTGTATTATTAAATTTTCATACATTTCAGAGCAAAGGCATTCAAACATCACAGTGTTGAATATTTTCCACTGCACTCATGTCATTCTAATGTCCTTTTGCATCCTTAACCGAAAGCTTAACATGGCCCTGCTGACAGCTGCTCTCCCTTTGTTTTGCAAAGCGTCTGCTGTCTCCTTTTGTTGCCTTGGTACTTCATCTGTACTCAGATCACTACATTAGCATCTACTGCAATAGACAGAGCAATAAAAGATCATAAAATGACAGATTAATCACATACATCTATGGTCCTTTTATGCTTTTATAGGTGAATCATCCGAGCATGCACAGTTTGGTTCCAGTGAGTATGCATTTGGAACCGATATTAAACCCTTCAAAAGGGAGGTCCGTGATCACTGTATTGTGAACGTGTGGCCTTCACACTGTGGATAGTACTCGAACAAGAAGTGTATCCGCTAGCAAAGATGCAAAGGTCTCTGCTGGCTCTTGTGAAATAAAATGGGACTCTGCCCTCAGGCCCCTCCCTCAAACAGCCGTACTCGGCACACACAAATAGTGTTGAAGGATGTCCAAACACACTCTTTGTCTCCAAATGCCTTTTGAATTGGAAAATGGTTTTTGTTGCTTTTTGCCTTCCTTAGATTTCCATCAACAAAATAAATATCAGGCCTTGCTGTCTCCACACCAAGCCTGTAGTATTACAAAATTTTACCCCAAAATGTTTCTTATTCCTGGAAATTAAAAGGTGATTTAAGGTTTAACCTTTTTTGGGGTGGTGATAATTAGTTATAAAAGGAGATCCATACTGTTTTTTCTTTTTGTTGTGATCGCTTGTAAGTCATTTTTGTGTGTCCTATTTCCAACAGCACAATATCCAGAGTCACAAAATACAAACTGTCACCTTTATATTCTAAATATTTTCATAAATAGCTCAGTTTTCATCATTTTACTTGGTATGAGACAGTGATCTCAGATGCTTGTGTCCCAACATTCACTGCTGATCTGTGCATGCAGGCTTAGTCAAGAACGTATTTAAAAATTAATGGATTATTAATAATTCATTACTTTTTTATTATTCTGAACTACTCATGCCCTAATTCAATTTAATTATCTTATTTGATCACATATTCCTTTAATTCTTGTTTTTAGTGATGCACAGTGCTATCATGATCAGATTGTATCAGCTGATAATTGTTTAAAAAGATACATCAGTGTGTGAGAGGTGATAAGATTTGACTGATATTTCAAACCTAAATATTTTATTTCTGAAGAGCTGAATATTTAACACTTTAGTTAGTCCCGTTTTCTACATTTTATAAATGCCTATATAGGGACACGAGTATTGGAATATACAATAATTATCAGATATCACCACTGACCCAGAATTCCTCGACAGGCGCTTCTCCCTCAGTGTATTCTGAGTTTAAATAAAGGTATGAATAAAGCTTAATATAGGATGAGATAAACAAAAACAAAGAATTTGAATGTCTATCTGTTTGAACATTTGTGCGGGCTGCTACTTGAAACCTCAAGTAGAAAAAGGCACTAACTGTACCTGCCTGCTCTTGATTCTTTCCTTATTTCTTGAGTTGCCCAGTCATTCTCTAATTGCCTGACCCAATTCCATCTCCACAGACTGGTGTCCACTGTCCACGCTCTTATCGTGGGCCTTTTCTGCCTCTACATCTTGTGGTTCGATGATGCTGTCAACGCAGACCCAGTCTGGTAAGAGGAAGACAAAGGACGTAAAGGGGAGCTCATTTATATCCTCATCCCCACTCATTACACACTGACTATACCTCTTAAAACACTCTTGAGACTAATCTGGTCATTTATACTGCCTGTCCAAAGACTGGGCACACCTTGGGGTTTTTTTTGCAGTCACTAAACATAATAAAGACTTAAATATCACACAGAAATGATCTATGGTAGTATTTGTGACAGCAGTGCTAGTAATGTACCCATCCAACCTTTCAAACTTTTAAACCACCTTTGAACATAAAAAGATCTTATCAGTTGTTTGGAAAAGAAAAGTGATGCTGAATGATTAGATTGAGATCACATCACTAAAAGTCATCCCAAAGGTATTTGGATGAGGCTCCATCACTCCAGATATGTGCCACAGCCCAGTGTGGGGTAACTTTATACCCCTCTAGCTGACACCAGGGCAAGGTGACCTTAGGTGCAGCAGCTCCACTAGATTCAATGGTATAGACAGTGTGTTTCTATTCAGATTCAAGAATTACATTTGTGTCAGCATTTGATGCACCTTAAAGTAGATAGTTGGACAAAAAGTGTACTGGATAAGACACTTAGTTGAACATGAAGCTGAATGTTCCACATATTGTGTATTTATGTACAGAATGTAAAGACACATAAAAAAAATCTGAAGAGCTGAAGGTGTCCCTAAACTTTTGACACTCCGTTTAATATTTGTAAACGTTTTCATATTGCTCAAGGGATCAGAGTGTTGTGTGAATCATTCAGTGCCTGGGGAATCAGACCACAAATTTGCAATGAGCCTCATCCCCCTTTACGTGAACGGCTTTGTTAGAGTACTGCTGCAATGTGACATTGAGGCTAGAATTTGGAGGTGGTATTGAATCTCTGAGCACACAACAGCTCTCATTCTTGTTTGTCCTCTTGTCTTTCTGTTCTTCTGTTCCTCTCTGTTTTTTTTCTTTTTGCCTGCTGCCTGTCTGGTCTGCATCTTTGCATCCTGAAAGAGAAGAATGGTAATTTCTCTGTTGTGATCTTTCCCTTTCGACCTCCCTCCAGCACTGTTTTCCCCACACATTTCACTCTTTTATTGTATTATGTAAGATATTCGAACATTCCCTCTTTTCTCCATTTATATTTATTACTTTCTGATTTTTGTTTAAAAATAGCTTAAAAATGTACCATACTACATTGAATATATTGTAACTGATTATGGGTAACACAATTGATTCTACCTTTCCAAAATGAATGCAGTCGATGCATTATGATCTGTCTTTCTCAATGTCTTTCTTTACCCTCTATTATAGCTTTGTGTCATACCTCATCTCAGTCATTTTTGCATCTTTATTTCTCTCTCTCACTTCCTTTCTCTGCTCAGAGAATCAGAGAGCTCTTAGTTCTGCCAACAAGGCTCCTTTTCACACACATATACAACAGCCATCCTCTCTCTCTCTGTCTCTCTCTCTCTCTCCTCTCCCTCTCCTCTTTCTGTGTCTTTCTCTCTCCTTCTCTGTCTCTCTGTCTCTCTTTCTCTTGCGCACACACACGTACACTCACCACGTGACCCTCTTCCTTGCCCGCCCCCCAACTTTTCTTTGTCTGATACTTGCTGCCTCCTCCTTATTGTCCACTCAGTCTGCCTTGGCTTGCAAATGCTGATGATGCAAAAAGGAAAGAGTGATGGAAGTAGGGAGACTGCATAAACCCCTTCATATCCCTCCACCACCACCACTCCATCATTGAAAGAATCCTATCTTGTCATAGTCCCAAAGCTTTTCGTACAGCTTTTAAAAGCATGAGCATATGCACACACCCTTCTTTCAGCTGTCTGTCTGCCAGTTGCTTTTGTCATGCTTATTGTTATTCTTTTCTTTGTGCTATGCCTGTTTTTTGTGAGTGCTGTGCCTTGATTTAATTTCTTTATTTCTTCCGGACCAGTTGGATGTAGGCACTCTGCACTGCTCTTTTCTGTATCTCTTTTTTTTCCACTCTTCCCCTATTCCAACCCTAAATCTTCAAATAAATCAAGCTCATGTGTTTATTTAAAGTGGGAGTTATGTGATAAATTTGCACAGATTTCCCCTAATGTATGTCATGCAGTGGAGAAAAAAGTTTGATTTAGCTAGCAAGAAATGGAGGCAGATAATCGTTCAATAAAATAGTTTGTTATGTGTGTTCTGACAGTTATGATATACTGTAATCAACAAAATTGGGCAAAGTACAAGTTTAAAGCTGCTATTGTTGTTTTGAACGATAACAATGATTTTAAACTCTTCTTTTGTTCGTTTATATTGATAGCAGTAGGATTTTTGGAATAACGCACTGCCACCGCTGTTTTAGACCTAGCATTGTCATCAGGAGATTGTGACAATAGTCTCAGGTGATACTACAGCTATCTACAGTGGGGAAAAAAAGTATTTAGTCAGCCACCGATTGTGCAAGTTCTCCCACTTAAAATGATGGCAGAGG
>JBBKCR010000027.1:10884956-10906794 GCA_037577295.1 Ladigesia roloffi | reverse complement strand
CTGCTTGGTAACTTCAACGCCAACTGAACACCTTCGGAATTCAGTAGAACTTCACCTGTAACCCAGACTCTTTTGACAGAATGGGCACAAATTCTCACAGACAAAAGCTTGGGTGTTGGTCTTCACTGGAAGTCACTTTGACAAATCATACACACCTTAATATTGTTGTAGACCAAGCATACGTCTTCACAGCAACTGTATTCACTAATGGCAGTGGCAGGATATTGCAACCTACCACACTGCAGACATTGTTCGAGAAAGGTTTGCGGAACACAAGTTCTCTCTACAAATACATTAGAGGTCTTCTCTACAAATACATTAGAGGTCTTCTCTACAAATACATTAGATGAGTGATCCCTAAACTTTTTCTCACCGCGGACCGGTAAACGCTTGACAATTATACAGTCTAAACCTTGTAGAATGTGGTCCCCAACGTATATGTCATCAGGAATTGTTTTAACATCAGAAACTTTTTTCACTAAGGATAGACTAAGAATATCCATTTTTATATCAGTTGTTTTTCTGTGCGGTCTGCGGACTGGTACCACATTATCCACGGCCCGGTACCGGTCCGCGGACCTGTGGTTGGGGACCCCTGCCTTAGATATCTGTCTGATTAAGTATATTTTGGATATGGTAATCCAAACTAGTACAATCTATGAGGGCCTCATTTCACAATCTACAGAACTTTTAATGACTGGATGTTAATGTCTCAGTGGAGTATCCTGCTGAACACCTTTTGTGGTCTTGTGGAGTCTGTGCCTCAACAGGTCAGAGCTGTTTGGCAGCTCAAGGTGGACATACGAAATATCAGACAGGTGGATGTAATGTTACGGCTGATTGTGGTAGGAGTAATAGTCAAGTGTCCACACATATTTGGCCATATATGATATCATGCTATTAGGCAATGCTTTTCAGTCGAGATTACACAAGCTGTTCATTTACAACTGGACACCTATATCAGGATTGGATGCACATATTAAGGGTCTATATATTTTTTGAAATAGTGTACTGTACATTTCACTCTTGTTTTAAATATCTAACATAAATATCTAGAGGGAAGGAAAAAACACATTTGGTGGTAAAACTAAATTCCTAGTATGAGCCACGAAGACAGAAAAATATGCAAAAGCAATAGCCTGTTGCGAATCTTACATTTATTTCCTGTGAATTAGGATTATTTTTGTAATATTAGCTTGGGTGTTTGTATTGGAACAGACACCATCCTGTCTAAACTCAACATTCTTCAGCCACAACTCGCTAAACCTACATAGCTCTGCAGACATCATTTCTAACCTGGTAGATGAGCTCAGGGTCTGATCTCTAAAAGCTGTTTCATGGTGAATCACACCTCATCATATCTCTGTGGTAATTTTATTTACAGGGAAATGTAAAGTCCATCTCTGTTTTCTCAAATGCTTCAGAATATTGATTGATTTTACTGGGTAATTGAATGATGTGGTCTAGCAGTGCTGTCGAAACTACAGAAAAACAGGCACCATTTCACACCTCAAAAAAAGGATTATGACACAAAAGCCAATCCATATTTTCACCATAACTATAAACCATTTATCTGCAAAAAGCAAAAATATAAATCCTATCTAGAATTCAAAATAATGCATTGAAATTACATCTCAGATCATTCCCAGCATGTATTCTATATCTGATTAATACAGAAAAATTGCTGTTCTTAAACTTCTAGTTTTATGTGGTCAGATACAATTGGCTGTTTTGATAGCTCACACTCAAATGCTAAAACTTCACGTATGCATTCACATCAATTAGAGACATTAAAAGACATTAAAAAAACAAAGCAGTGCAGCAACAATAAATAATCACAAGCTAAAGTATTTAACTAATACTACTCATAGCAGCTCTGCATTAACTAAGCCATTCGAACTACATAGCGGTTATGTATATTAATTTAATGTTATAATGCAATGAGATTTTAGTCCAAATAATTTTGAGCCTTTACTACTGCTCACCTCATTATAAAGCATCAATCAATTGGAACATGCCATTTTCTAATGGCATAAATAAAAAGACCATGCAAATGAAAAGAATTACAGATCATTTGTTTTGGTCCATATTGCCATTAAAGAACACATTACTGAAGCCTCTTCTTCAGAGGTGCATACAAGGAAAGGTTTTCCCATGGACTTTTGCAGTTTTTGTCGAAGTTTGACAGTCGTATGTACCAGAATCGAATGTATGTTCTGTTCTCATGATTTGTATTGTAATACATTTTCTTTTGAACGGTCTTTGTTTTTTTCAGTTTCATTACAATTATGTTGTTTTTATGTTTTTCTAGGCTCTATGTTTGCACCAATACCAGAGATTTAATAACAGAGACAAGCATGTGAATGTATTCGCCATATTATTATGTTTTCATGTGCCTTTTCCTTCATATACTCACCATTGGGCAGGTGGATTTCTGCATTCTCTGCAGGTTGCACAAGATCATTAATGATTGTATCATTTCAAATAAGCCTCTCTAAGACATTTTAGGGAAGCTACTTTAATACAGTTTTTAGTTAAGTGTATTAAAATCCATATATTTAAATAGCTAAATTAGATTAAGTTACATAAATCTTTAAAAATTAGATTAAGTTACAAAAGTCTTTAAACGTTTTACACTGATACTTACACATGAACTGTCTTGACACAACCCATTAATTGTGAATTGGTACAAAAAACCAGTGTACTGCAACAGAGGAAGAGGTGCAAATTAGTTGGCCGTCCCATCACTCCGCTGTCAGTAAAGCAATCTAGTTGTCTATGCGTGTAGCTTCCACAGACACAAGTAATAAACGAAGCAAAGTGACAAGAATTGTTCACTGGGCAGCGTGTTTCGATTAAACTGTAAAGAAACAGTATATAGGCCATAATAAATGAAGAATTTTCATCATCCCACTTTTGCCATAGATCCCCGTGAAGGGAGAAGGGGGGGGCAATGGAATGAGCTGTGCTTCCTGTGCAGCTGAGCTCTTTATGGAACCTGACTTACAAACCATTTTCCACATCTGACACAGGGACCAAGTCAGAGGTTATTCTAGGCAGATCTCTCACACTGATGAAAATGGTCTTTTTGGTGACAACTTCATAAATGTTTATAAAGAACATCAGTCTCTAACCGATACAATAGTACAGTATTTACCTCTTCCTGGCTGTCATATTCTTTGGCACATGTCCCAAATTTCACTTGCTTTCCAGTGTTGCATGTCGAGAAACACTCAAATGGCCATTTGGCCTGAGACACGCTAATCAGAGTCTCCTTCCCTCAGAGAACTACTCTCACTCTCTGTGCTGGCAGACATGAGTGATTTTTGGGAATCTGATATTAAACACTCCATTCTTTGGCACGGGTGAGAAATAGGTTCATTTATTTCATTGTAGTCACAACTTTTCTACCTCATATCCTAAATTTTTGGGGATAGAATGAGATGTACACGTACTTTAAAACACTCACCTTAGGTTAAAATTAAAGCTTTAATTGAAAATATTTTGAAAACTGAGTATGCTGAGTATATTTAAGGTCTATACTTTTTCATTGAACATGTTTCACATGCCTCCTAGGCTATTATTGTTTGTCCAGATGGTTTCAAAAATGCTCAAATAAGACAATATTATTCATGAACACCTGCTGTACAATTAAAATAGTTTATTATTGACCAAAGTGCAATTAAACATACTCATCAATAGCCTCCTGAGGCCTGAGCATTCATATTTATCTTTTTTTTACAATATTTTTTTTATTTGTGTCTAGCTGCACTGGCAATATTATATAGGATTTTTTTTCCTGGATCTCAGGAGGATGGGCTGATTTCAGTTCCCATGGTGAATAATAGTGTCTCCATCTGAAAACCTTCTGTAAATATCCCGCTGCACCTATTCCATTGGATTTACTCATTATTTATTCATTATTTCGTTTAATATTTTGTTATCAATCTAGTGGAAAGCAACTACAGAGGGAGTGAAAGAGGCACTTGCACTGGGCCCATGGTTCCTGGTGCAACTAGACCTCTCCTTAAAGATACTGACAACTGTACAGCCATTACTCACAGAAATACTAATACTTAACAAAATACCTCTTCAATTATCTATCTTAACTATTTACACAGCCCTCATCCTAATAATACAGCTCATCTACGTTAAAGAATTATATCAAAACATTTATAATACTGTGCAAATGTCTCTATACAAATTGTTTTAATTGTATCTTCCTACTAGTTACCATAACAATAAATGCAAGCAAACAAGAGTGTATCGAAATTCGTATTGATTGTTAAAAAAAGGTCCATAATATTCAAGTTTAGGAGCACAAACAGACCTCACAAAAACATGCATGAAAAACCTTTCCTGTAGACTGGATGCAAGGCTCCCACTCTCACTGATTAATATTACAAGGCCACTTGTGCAATTTCCATTCACGGAAGAGAACCGTAATTACGTAATTCAGTGAGTTTACTGTGGGTTATTTGTAGTAAAATATTGACAGTTAGAAGCCAGACAATGTAACTTTACAAGAAGCTGTTACAGTTAACTGAATTAAGTGGGAATATACTGGTGCACCATTCCCACAAAATTGATTACAACTGCATTAAATTGAGTAGCAAGAGCATCTTATACACAAGGCGATGTGTCAGTTAAATCCACTTCTGCAAGGCCACAATATCCACAGATATTTAGTGTTTTAATGTGACACTACAAGATGAACTACTTAATTCAAACATGGAATACTATCAAGGCTGGAATAACAAAATGAGTCAAATACATTTAGACACAACTTGAAGGAACAATAATATGTAAAACCCAAAACCTAATATTAAGTGAACATAGAAATGATTGCGGAAACCCTTGACAAGAAGCTTGATCTCCAAAGAGCACTTTGCTTGACAGCACTTGCATGTAAATAAAGCAAAGGGCTGAAAGATTTTTTTTCAATATATTGAGATATATAGAAATGTGTCTTTGCACTGTTTGTGTGAACATAAGACTCACATTAGTCAGTTGTAGATTTCTCTTAAATTCTGAATGCAACAGCATATAAGGCTTTTAAACAAGTGTACTTTTTAATTATTTTTTTATTGTAAAATGTTTTAAAGATGGTAGTCACTAGAGTTTAGATTCTCTGCCTAAACCCAGGCCAGGCCGGGTCGGGCTGTGATCAAGCATTTGATTTTTTTAATCATCACACGTATTTTAAAAAATGGTCGGGTTTAAATCAGGCTCGGGACGATAATTACAGTTAATGTGTCAAGCCGGTCTGGGCTCAGGCACAAGGTGCACGGGCTCGGGTTGGGTCGGGTCTCATTTTTTGGGCCCGATCTAAATTCTAATAGTCACATTATATTTATGTCATTAACTTTTGAGTACCACTGTCAGGATTCATTGAAGATAAATTGTGTTTATTTTAATATGTTTATCTCAGGGGGGAACAATGCTTTCTTCTGCCTTGCATATTGAAAATGGTTTAAATATCTTTATACGTTTCTTTTCAAAGTTGTGTCAATGCTATAAGGAAAACAGAGCATCAGTGTTCATAACCCCGGTTCTGAAGAACACACTGTCCTGTTCATTTTAGTGTTTTTCCCTTTTTAACACTCCCACTCCAGCTCAGTAGGGGTTGTGTTGCAGGAATTCCACTTTTTATATTGTAGCTTTACAGTGATTGTGGGGCAGATTAATAAAACAAATGACTGAATGGCCTTCCGCGAGTTTCAAGCTCATTAGAAACACATTTCTGTGTTAGTCATCATTCAGCCCTTTTTCATTATGTACTTTCTGATCACAGGATTGGCTGGATAGTTTTGATTGGTTGACTGACATCAGCGCTGCAGTGACACTGACGTTAGATTAGTGAGGCTGCAGTGCCTCACATTCTCATACCATCACCGCACACTTTATCATGTTAGTGTCACTGCTGGGCTGAGCATGGCCCACCACACAGATAATGTCTGGTTAAGAGCATCCTCAACAGTGATGAATGAGGCAGCATGTGGCTGATAAATATCAACTGTCTGTGATTGTACACTCCACCGTTGGACCTTTTAAAGTGGCCAGTGAGTGTAATCGCAGCATAGGTGTTTCTAATTAAGTGCATAGTTCTCTGGTGTACCCAGGGCTGTTTCAGGCTAGAAGTTGTATAGCTAAAGCAGTTGGTCCCAGAGTTACCAGGGGCCTTGTGAAAGTAGATCATGTCTTTATTTTTTTGTTATATTTTATTTAATTAAATGTATTGTAGTCCCATACATTATTTATTGTACTATCGCTTCACTTCTTTTCATGATGTGTGAAAGTTTTGCCAATGAACACAATTATATCACAATTATGACATGATTATAATAAGCAAACCTGATACAATTATGTTGTATATAAAAAATATATCATTAGTGTGAGTGGCGTGTCTTGGTCGAAGACTTGATTCCTGATCAAAATGAATGAAAGTTCTTGCCTATGAATACAGTTATATTGCCAACAAAATAACATAACTGGAGTAGATGAGGAGTCCCAAGCTGCATATTGTTAAGGGTCCCCAAATATTCAGCGGCATAAACTTACCTGTTCTCAGAAGCTCCTGTTTGAGCATCATAGGCCTGGATAAGCTGATGAGGGACTGTTTGTCCAGCAGGGATCAACTGCCATGGAGGAATCTGTGAACACAGCTTCTATTAAAAGAATATTTTACTCTGTAGGATGTTCTGCTTGGACACACACCAAGTTCCCATTGTGGGACAGCACAGTAAAGTCTCCTATTTCGCATATTTACAAACTGAACAGGTGTTAGGATCAGTTCGGTTTATCCTGCATGAAGCACACTCATGCACACTTCATGTATACTATATTGACAAAAGTATTGTGACACTTGATTCACTGACCTTAACCCCATCCATTTCAAGCCAGGCTTTCTCGTCCAACATCAGTGCTTGACGTGAGAAAAGCTCTGTAGAAAGAAGAGTGCGAACAGCTCCATATTAAAGTATATGTCTTCGAATGCATTGTCACTAGTGGTGACACGATCAGACGTCCCAATACTTTTGTCCACGTAGTGTGTGACCTGCGTGGTTTGACGTCTTGCCAAGGTATTCAACATCTGGGACAGATGTGGGGTTTTCACGTTTACATAATATTAGTCTTCTTCTTTTCTTAACAGCCTGACTAGTATTAAGAGGATTGGTCATATTTGAATGGGACATATAAGGTCCATCCTTATAAAGAGGGATCAAGGTGGAAAAAGTGACAGCGGCGGTCCTAATGCCATGCGGCTGACATCACCCGGGGCGTGACGTAACGGCCCGTATGGCCAATCAGCGTGCGGCTCGGGCACGCTCAGCTGGAAAGAGTTTAAAAAGCCTGAAAAAGTACTGGAGGTGGTGCTGAAGAGCTTTCCAATTCAAGTATAGGAGACAGAGAAGGCAACGGAAGAGAAGAGAAAATACCTCGTTTATCCTTAAACGCCAATAACTTTTTCTGTTGGAGCAGCGTATCTCCTCTTCGCACCGTCAAGCCATTTGCCTGCATCCGACACTCCTGCTTTCCATAACGGTTTTAGCTCGACTCTGAGGCCTGTCACCATGGCACAACAGCACTTCAGGAGCGGCCCGGCTTTCGGACTGTCCGCAGAAGTGAAGAGTAAGGTAGGGAGGACCGTTTTTCCTCTGTCAGTTCTCCTGAGAAAGCCGTTTGTTTTGGTTGTGAGTGATGATGCGCGCGAGCAGCACGTGTGCGCGCGCCGAGTTTTAAACGAGGAGAACCCAATGGAGCAGACACTCTCCGTGCACACACTCCTCACACTCTTACACTGGAGGAGAGTCTCTCCTAACATTCCTAACACTGGACCAGATACTCTCAACACACTCCTCACACTGGACCAGAGACTCTCCACACACACCTCACTTTGAACCAGACAGAGACTCTCCTTACACTGGACCAGAGAGAGACTCTCCACACACTCCACACGCCCCACACACTGGTGCAGAGACCCTCCATGCACTCCTCACTCTGGACCAGAGAGAGACTTTCCACACACTCCACCCACCCCACACACTCATCACATTGGGCCTGAGAGAGACTCTCCAAACAATTGTCACACTGGACCAGAGAGACTCTCCACACGGTCCACATACTGGAGCAGAGAGAGACTCTCCATACACTGGAACAGAGAGACATTACCCACACACTCCAAATACTGGGCCAGAGACAGATTCTCCACAAACTCCACATTCCCCACACTACACTCACTGGAACAGAGAGAGATTCCTCACACACTCCACACAGTTCCCATACTACTCATACTCCTCACACTCTATTTACTGTGGAAAAAGGGGAAAAAGAAAGTTCCTCATGATGTGTGTGTGTGTGAGAGAGAGAGAGTCGATATGTGGTTGTGTGTGTGAAAGGCTGTGTGTGTTTGTGTAGGTGAGAGAGAGACTGTCACAATATGTCTGTGTGTGTGAGAAAGAGACTGTCACAATATATTTGTGTGTGAGGGAGGACTGTGTGTGTCTGCTAGCCAGTCAGTGTGAGAGTTTTGATACGTCATACTCAATTTGATTTGATGTGGAATGGCTCATTGTAGAGATTGCTTTGCAATGGAGGTGAAGGGAACCAGTTGTCACAACATATACAACACAGTAGTATTTTTATCATCCTGTTTTAATATGCAGTGCTGATATTAAGTTTTCTTTGGGTGTTATTTTGAGTTTTAATCCCCTCTCCAAAGGGTTTGAAAAGCCGAGTAATTTCAACTACTCTCCAAAAACTTTTAAGAAGACTTCAGATTCCAACATATTCGTAGACAGTGAGTGTAAAAGCTTATGTGAAGCAGCATTTAGAGGCATTTAAATGCCTTGAACATCTAGTTACCATCACCATTATTGTAAACAATTGTTATTATAAATTAAATATACATCACTCCGAGTGATTTTCTCTACAACATTAGAAAGTTAATATGCAGAAATTATAAAAAAACAACAGTATAATTCCCCTTCAATACTGTCAGTGTTAGCTGTCAGGATAGGTGTGTGCTGCAAAGCTTGCAAAGTAAACTGAAAGCAGGAGAGAAAGAAAAAATCCCCCAATAAACAAGCATGTTTTATGGCATGTATTATGAGTGTAGGTCTGTCTCAGGCCACCTCAGAAAGAGATGTAAACTCTCAGCTGTCATGTAGGATAGAAAATGAGAGCGGTCCACTGATTAACGCTCCTCTCCCACCTACCTGAGAAGCTAGCAGACCATCAGAAGGCGGCAACCTGTCAACTTCATCTGGAGTGAAACGACTCCATTGCCTGTTCTCTTAAGAATGAGGAGTCAGCAGTTCACCCAAATTAGCCACATGATTGTAGCACCCACATGATTATATTTTATTTATTTGAACCACAGCTTGGGCATTCAGCAGTATTTGTGTGAGGTGTAAGACAGGATATTTATTCATATTCAAAATAGAGAGTGTGTAATCAAAGAAAAAGAGAAGTTTTGTCTTGTGTGTCAATATGTTTTCATGTTTTTCATAATACCTTTTATTTAATGCCCTTATAAACAGTTATCCTCTTTTGATTGAATTGGCTTTTGTCCTAATATACCATTCCTTTTAGATTCTCGACACACCCTGGGCCTGAACAGAGTAAGAATACAAATATTGTTGTAGATACACGAATATCATAGTGTTATTATTATGTCATTACATTACGGATTTATAGGTTGTCTGTAATTCGTAGGAAATTATAGAAACCAAGACATTTGCAGTGTGTCCAGAGTGAAGAGTAGAGATGAATAATGTCTAATAATAATAGTAAGAAGAAGAAGAAGAAGAAGAAGAAGAAGAAGAAAAAGAAGAACAAGAAGGAATGAACATTTATTCTGATTTCATTACCACCTATGTTATGCTAAAATTAACAACCAAAACACCTTATATTTGAAAATAGACTCGCAGATGACTTGACAAGAACCTGGACAAGAAACTTTAGGTAAATCAATAGATCAATTAACAACTTCCTGCCATTTCCAAGCAAGCATTTAGTAAAAGCTCTAAAAATAACTTCTGTTTCATGGTTTAGAATATTTCTGTCTACACCATATTATAGTTTATAATATTTGAGTCTACACTGTTTAAGTTATTATGGAATGAAATAACAACAGTTATTAATATGACAAGTAAATCCAAACAAAGTAGTGTTTTCTAGACCAAGGCCATAAACACTGTGGATGCTGTGTGTATTAGTGATAACAGGTCATTGTGCTCATCTGAGTGACAGCCTTGTGGCTCTTTGGTCCCCATATAAGGAAGAGAGATGCTCTCTGTGTGTCTGTGGCCTGGGGAAAGTGGCTCATTGTAAACAGTTTGGGCTGTGAGGTGGAGCACCACAGGACATCCTAGCCATAGAGAGGAGAGATAAACCACTGCTGGGGGAAACCTTCACTTCAGTGCTTTTTTTAAAGACTGTTTAGAGTTTGAGCATCGGAAATCAGGTTTTCAGCAGAGAGTCAGAGAAGCAAGACTGTGTGTTTTCATTCTTTCCAAACTCTGATATGGTCTAGCAGTTTTGGCATAGGCTTCCACACCACCGTCTTCGTCAGCTCTGATTAAATGCTGTATTCTTCTCGCTTCATAATCCTCTACAGGGCACGAGTAGGAGCTAATGTACAGCCTGCAGGGAGCATCGAGCAAGTGGATCCAGCTCCTGGTTACTGTATCCCTTCAGATAACCCAGGCCTAGGCACCATTTAGCTAAAGATAGAGGGAGAAAGAGAAAGAAAAGAGAGAGAATGGACATTGTTGATTGCATTCCTCATGTCCACTGTGAGCAGGAAAAAAAAGACCCAACCAATGGAGGCCTGTGCAAAATTCCTTGGCAGGAGATGATGGCTGTCCATCTTGGCATCCTTTAATCGGACGTGGTTAGCATGTGTAGCCGCTTCGCTTTAAAAGGACAGGCCTTGGAGAGAGATGGAGAAGGGGGTGAGAGAGGGAGAGGGGAGGTGGCCAGTGAAAGGGCTAGGGACAGGGATAGATAAAGAGTGGAAACCTGTAAGAAGACGGATGGACAGTTGTGTGTGTGTGGGGGGGGGTGACGTAGAGAAATGAGAGTGTATACATGAGAGAAAGAAAGACAGAGAGAGAGAGAGAGAGAGAGAGAGAGAGAGAGAGAGAAAGACTACGCGATGTTTCTCCCACGTTTGGTGTGCTGGAGTGGAAGCCAAGCAAACCCATGCTTTGAAATCAGTGTTATTGTTGGCAGTCTCTCATTCTCTCTCTCACTCACCCTCTCTTTCTTTCTCTCTCTCTCTCTCGCTCTCTTTGGCTTGTGTTGTCAGACACAGGCAGCACAAACATTTCAGAAAGGAAAAAAGAGAAAGACTAGATCAGTTCCCCTTTGACAAATCTCAACTTTCAGCTGTTGACAAAAAAGAAAAAAGAGTAAATATTACTGTTCTGTATGCCGGAATATCCTCAGGCCTTTTTCATATTACTTCTCTTTTTCCTCATCACTCCAACCACCCAAACCCATCTCACAGGCTTTATTTCAAGAAGCCTGCTGTTTAAAAAAAGAGAGAAGGAAAGGAATGTCATTTATGGAGCTAGTAAAAAGAAGCGGAGAGCTTTGATCATATTTTTGGTTTATAAGCTATGGAGAAACACTATTGTGTAACTGGATGCATAGTTTACATTTCTTGACATATAGGGCTTTTGATTTTTTCACCAATAAATACCAGAGGAGTCCAGAGTATTTGTACAGAGTGGCTGTCCTGTTATTTCACATCCTTGTTCAATCCATAAAACCTGTTACTGACCGAACGCTCCAAAGAGCAGAAAAACGTTCACCTGATGCCACGAATGCCCAAAAAACGCCTGATTCAGACGTCCATGTGGACAGAGCCTTACTGTTTTATTATTATTGTTTGGCCGTATGATTAAGGAGCATATAATTCATCTAGTCCTGAAATAATAACTCTGTTAACAGGGGCAAGCTATGTAGAGAAGCAGTAACAAATATAATGTAGATGTGTTAATAGCATTTAAATGACCTCTTTGTGACATCTGACCTCCAGCTGGCTCAGAAGTATGACACGCAGAAAGAGGAGGAGCTCAGGCTTTGGATTCAAGAAGTGACAGGCCGCAAAGTTCCAGACAACTTCATGGAGGGCCTTAAAGACGGTGCCATTCTCTGCGAGTGAGTAGGCAAGCACAGAACCGAGCTTTTACCTGAATAACACTATAATTTAGTTTTATGACTGAACATTACAGAGGCTGGCATAATGAGCCAGAACACAGCTTCTCATCACACATAAGATATTCTGAAATTTCTTGCCGTATTAACAAACATTTGTTAACTAGATATAGTTTGATATATTTTACATCGGGCACCAGCAAAATTCATACAATTATTGAAGTCTGGGAACAACAATATGTTATAAAATGATAAATTATACTGTATCCTTATCTATTGGTAGTCTTGTCAAGGTCAAGCCTTAGGATTTGATATCTTTTCTACTTGATGATATGCCGTTTTCTCATGTTATGGAGTCATCTACATCATTATTGTGGGTATATCTAAATGTCTTAATCCTTTTTCCTAATGTCAGCTGTTGCCATGTGTTCTTTTTTTTGTCTATTCTTATTTGTCCAGACTAATCAACGCTCTTCAGCCTGGTTCAGTGAGAAAGATCAACAACTCCAATCAGAACTGGCATCAGGTGAAAAAGGCTTCTCTGATAATAGCATACATGAGAGCAGATGTTTCTCCTGAAATCTCAGAATGCTCTAGAATAGACTGCGTCATAACACAGGCCTCAATGGCCGCCAAGCAGACTGGAACACCCCTGCTCTGCTGCAGCTGTTCGTCTCCTCCTGTCCATAACACAGTAAAACGGAACAGTAAGCCAATTCGAATGATTTAAGCTCCATAAAATGCTGTAAGACAGATGCATATCTGGCTCAAACCTACATCTGAGGATGTTCTCCAAGTGAAACCATACTAAAGTAATAAAAACTTTGGTAAATACAGCATTTATTACTGCAGACTGATGGCAGCCTTATGAATTAAGTCAGCACTGTGCAGTCCACGATAGTAAGCTAAAATGCAAAACAATCAGATGCATTTCCTATGGATTTTATGGTGTTACATTAATAATGTAAAACATACAGCCATGGAAAAAACTGTCGTACAATCGTCTATTTTTTCCTGGTTATTGTTTTTGTCATTTGTGGGAGTGTGCATATTGTTTATCTCACTGACCACACTTGATTCAAAAATCCAAACAAAACATTGTTTGGAGAAAGTTAACAAATAATATACATAATTTATATGACCTTGGAAAATAAACTCTTACATTATTTTGCAACTGCAAAAGCTACATTTTTATGTGATATGTGATTCAGATTCAGATTTATTTGTCACATATAATTTCTACGACATGCAGTGAAATGCTTTTTGCAACACCCAACCTTAAGAAACAGTAGAAGAAAACAGTAGAAACAATGTGAAGGAAAGATGGTAAGGATGGTTTGTGCATGTGTGACTGTTTCATCCCATCAGAATAGCATAGAATAGCTGCTATGCAAACACTTCTGCACTTACAACACATATGGAGGGATGTCTTAAATTTCACAGCTCAAATTACAGAAGTTATAAAAGAATAGCAACCTCTGTGTTTTACACCACACACACTGCCGCACACTATAGTATAAACAGTGAACGGAAAAGTGGTCTCTAATTTATTGCCATGGCTGTACATGAACTGTAGAGGTACTGAAAATGCAGCACATATACAGTTTGTTGTGCATTGCTTTCGCAGCATTACAGATTGTGTAGGTAATGAAATATAGTCTAAAATGTATAATAATATAAGCTAATAATAAGGAAGAATGAAACTGAATAGTTACTTCAAGCACAGTTGATCTGTTGTATGTAAGATATTAGTGGATTGGAAGCAGGTACAGTGCTTCCTCCTGGACCCTTTAATATTCCAGACTGATTTGGCTGACACTGATCACTTGATGCTTGAGATTTAGCTCCAGAAGACATTTTGAAGCATCTAAGCTGGCGTACGTTTGGGTCTTACCGTAAACTCTTCAAATCTGCTACCGCTGTTATCTGACAGAAATGTAGCAGAATATCTGTCCTGCCTGTAATACATCTCTTAAGTCTGCACGGCCCAATACACAACCTGCCAGTTCAGTAGCAGTCTGTTTAGTTAGCTGTGAGCGATATGCAGTTCACTGTTTACATTCCATAGCGCTACTCCACTGATCTCACCATGCGGCCATGCCGCCATCTCTCCTCCACCCACCCTAGAAAGGAAGAAACACTCCTATATGTTTAATATATCACTTCTGTGCTACAAGTGAGGTGTAATTTCAGTGCAGAAACTTGGATCCATCCTGTTACACTTAAAAATGGTATGTGGCTACTGAGTTACGTGATAATGTTTAATTGTATAGTAGGGATGGGCAAATATGGTGAAAATATAATATGAGGCTGGTGGCCTAGTGGGTAGTGTGTTTGCCCTGCAACCAGAAAGGCATAGATTTAAATCCCAAAACAGCTAGTGGCACCTCTGAGGTTCCCTTGAGTGAGTTACCATCGCCACACACTGCTCCCCAGGCTCATCTCTGCTTCACTTGGTGAATGGGTAAAATACAGAGGAGGAATTTCATTGTGTGCTGGGGTATGTTCAAGAATGGTAACTTTCACTTAAATAAGTTTTACCGAAGATGTTGAAATTGTGAAATGTTTTGGGAAAACATCAAAACTGAAAACTACATTCCAGTAAGTGTTTTTGAATATTCACCCAGTAGTGTGCAGTAGTTCTGTTTCAGCCTTGACTATAACATGTGTGGTTATTTTGCCCATAAAATGCAGAGGACACTAGTCATTACTTCCAGATTTGTACAGAATGTGTTGCGGCAGAGAGCTCATCCTGTAATTGGATGCAATACGCTCATGTTTATAGATGGCTGTATTTCTTTTACCCAAATCAAACACGCTGCAATTTGCTCCTCTTTTTACAGCTGGAAAACATTGGGAATTTTGTCCGAGCCATTCAGGAGTACGGCCTGAAGCCGCATGACATCTTCGAGGCCAATGACCTGTTTGAGAATGTCAACCACACACAGGTTCAGAGCACACTGATTACTCTGGCCGGGATGGTAAGCGCATTCCCACTTCTGTGTACCCAAGTTTGTGTCTGTGTTGAGTGCATCTGCATGCACGTGAGTTTCCTGAGAGCTGTCAAACATGTGGACTTCCACTCTCTGATAATTGGTAACATTCGTATGGGATTCTCCAAGACCAGATGAGCTGAATCAGAACCTCCGCTCGCTCACTCTGCAGACCTTGCTGGGAAGGGGAGCTCCAGTGTGTAACAAATTCCTCTCGAGAATTAGCTTATATCAGACCAAAACCTATCCAGAGCTGACTGAGCTGAAGGGACTTTTGGTACTTTTGGAGGTTAATAATAGCACAGTAAAGGGGTTTGGGGGCTGAGTGAGTGTGGCATTTACTTTCTTCTACGTACAAAAGACAAATTAGTACTGAAAGAGTGGAAACTAAAATGAGACCAACCTTTAGATGACATAATGTACAAAGTAAGTGCATGATTTATAAAGCTTATGGTTATGGCAGAGCTGCTGGTTGGAAACTGATACGAGCTGGTGTAACGTCCAGAACATCTAGTCCTAGACGTGACTAAGAACAGACAATGATGTGCCATTACTATTTATTATTTTGATTTCTTTAGATTTTTTTTTTTTGGAAATTCCAAACTATCACCATTGCAGCTGATTTTGTTCTTCAAGAATTGAAAGCTTTTATCTAATACAGTCCTGAATGACTGACACCCATGATTGAAAATGCGCATTAAAATTTTACTTCATTGGTTGTCTTAGTACTATATTGAAAATAGAAAAAGTAATGATTTTAAGGGACATTTCATTTGAGAATAAAGCAACCATTATTAAAAATGTAAAGCATAATTACATCTGTCACTATATTTAACTAGTTGTAAGTTGGCCTAAATGCTTAAGATAATTTTAGTAGTCATCAGTGATTGCCTGTTTTACTGGGGTGTAAAGATGAGGTGGCACAGGGTGCAAATCCTTTAGTTATCTATCAGCATTCCCTTGAAATAAGGTAAAAATGTCATAAGGCAAATCAGGGAATGGATAAAATGGATACGGTGCCAACATCAGCAGCTAAGGGCAATCTTTGAGAAATTCAAACTATCAGGAACTGCAAAGAATGCAAGACTATTTTCTCAGCAGCCCCTGTGAGGAGGGTGTCATTGAAGTCATAGAAGAAAAACATCACCATGTTTTCAGATCCCCCATAAAATATCACCTCCATGCCAACAAATATTTTGGACGTTCTGCTGGAAC
Source organism: Ladigesia roloffi (assembly GCA_037577295.1). Taxonomy (NCBI): domain Eukaryota; kingdom Metazoa; phylum Chordata; class Actinopteri; order Characiformes; family Alestidae; genus Ladigesia; species Ladigesia roloffi. Next base: position 10,890,418 of record JBBKCR010000027.1, on the reverse strand, counting down.
TGAGACTGTGGTCTGACAAAACAAATGCTTTAAATATAATGCATTGTCTGTGTTTTTTGTTTGCGTTTTGTGTTCTAGGGACTACCAGGTGATTTTAACATCAAAATATGACTGCCTCAAGTGCCTAAATCTTGGTGATGGTTGGACCTTCCATTAGGAAAATAATCCAAAGCACACATCAGTATCCATTTCAAAAATGGTTCAATGAACACAAAAAACAAGCTTTTGCAAATTCTGTATCCTAAATCTTACAACAGAAGACTCTAAAATCTCAACATGCTCATTTTAGGGGTTTCCAATATTTAGGCCACATGTTTTTCAAAACAAAATTCATGTGACCTTTGACTTCTTTTTTGTGGTAGTGGAGATTTGATAAACCTGAGGAATCTTAATCATCCTTTTCTCGAGTTAATTTATGTTGTCTGTATTCCACATAACATGCCTACGTTTCCATTTATTGTGTCCAGGCCAAATCCAAAGGCTTTCGCTCAAAGTATGACATTGGGGTGAAGTATGCCGAGAAACAACAGCGCAGGTTTGCCCCAGAGAAACTGAAAGAGGGACGCAATGTCATTGGTCTACAGGTCAGACTGTGTGTCTGTGATTATCCCAGTGTTTTTAAAGAATGCTGCTAATGAATTTCTAGGGTGATCACCCACCCCCCTTATGCTTTCTCTTTTTTTTGGAAATTACAGATGGGAACCAATAAGTTTGCCAGCCAGAAGGGTATGACATCATATGGAACACGACGTCACCTCTATGACCCCAAGGCTGGCATGGAGAGTCCCCTGGACCAATCAACAATTAGCCTGCAGATGGGAACCAACAAAGGAGCCAATCAGGTGCTTACAAAGCATATCATCATAATCACATCATTCTGTTTATCTCTTACTGTATCTGTTAGCTGTTGTTTGGCATGGCCTGTTATGAGAGATTTACCTATAAAATTACTTACATTTCCTAAAATACATTACTTTATAATGGAGAAAAAAAGAGCATAATAAACATTTCATAAATAAAATTAGCTCACTTAAAGTAAGAGAAGAGGAATGATACGTCATAGGTGCTCTACAGAACAAGACCATAGTGGCTTAAACCGCTTTCACCTATTTTTGATTATAGGTATCTCTCATTACAGTAAACAATCCTGCTGCAACATTTTGAATAAGTTGAATAAGATGTTGTCATTTGAGTGTGTTTAGCACGGAGATAGTTTACACTGCTGGAGATCAATTAATAAATCAGTTGTTGGCATCAGACAGAGGCAAGAAACTTCTAATATTTTTGAATCCTCTTTCAATCATAAAAATAATAAAACTGTCATTAAAACATAATGTAAATATTTAGGCAAAGCTGGGAAAAATAAGGTTTGCAGATGAAATCTAATAGATTTTACATCTTGAGTAACCATAGTTCTCTTTGCTCTTCAGTCTGGTATGACAGCACCAGGCACCAAGCGCCAGATTTTTGATAAGAAGCTGGACATGGAGAGCTGTGACACATCCGTCGTTTCACTGCAGATGGGCACCAACAAGGTGGCGTCTCAGTCTGGCATGACTGTTTATGGCCTCCCGCGGCAGGTCTATGACAGAAAGTACTGCACCTACCCTGACGACTACATGGACAACGGCCAGGATGTGCGGGAGATTGATGGATACCAATACTCTGACTAAGCCGCATGGACAGCTACCTCGCACACCGCTTTTATCATTTTTTAAAATTCACCTGCTTTTTTTCTTCTATTTTAAACGTCAACCTGCAAGACCACCAGAACTTTTAACAGCTATGAACCGAAGTTGAATAGTAGGTCTGCCATGGCTGATCACTTTTGAGAAGTTTAAGAGGATTTATTTTTTCCTGCCACTGGCTATTCCTGCTTCTCACTCAAACTAGTTCTTTTTTTTTTTTTTCATTTTATTTTTCGAGTGTAGCAGCATCTTATCACCTCATTTGCATGAGATTCCGTTTACAGCATAGAGAAAGAAAGCTGTGCTTCCGAACCAAAAAAGTACAGAGAAAAAATATATAGAACTGTATATGCTTTTATATTTATGATGTCTTGTAATTTGGTTTGGTTTTTATTTAAGAGGAAGTAGAAGTAGCTCAAAGAAACTCTAATGCTTCAGTTTGGGCCACTAAGGTTAGCCAAGAGGAGGGAAAACAGTGTTACATAAGGATGCTGTGTTACTAACCAACTGCACTGAAATGACTTCAGAGGCAGGGGTTGCTACACTAACAACTAACAAACAACTGCATCTGCCCGTGTGACCGAAGCCTCACTGCCTGGGAGAACTGCAGACACCTCCAATTGGACATTTAGTATCAAACCTGTTGCTTTGGTTTTGGATCCTGCCATTCACAAGCTACTCTGTTTTATTTCCATTGTGTTTCACGCCATACAGGGTGATGATGGCTCATAGATGCATTTCAGAAGATTCAGCCGTGAGGCATTAAATCAAGCTAAACTCTGAAGGTGCAGAATAACATGACCAGAAGAATGTACACTACTGCAGTATTGCATGGCTTTTGGAAGTGTGTAAACTCACATTGTTTGCATTACAGCTATCTAATTGGCAGAATCACAGTCATCGACATGATGATTCATAATACGATAAAGATCACCCTTGCAGCAAGTTTCTATGAACTTTTAAGTGAGCTCATTATCAATTTAGTAAGGGAACTCTATCCAATAGTTAACTCGGATAATGATTAAACTGCTGTTAAAAATATTTGAGTCTAGTCTGTTTAAACATCAGAATCCAGTAACACCTGAAATGGTTAGTTTGTGTATGGTCAAAAGGACCCAATATGGGTTGCAGAGGATCAGACTAGAACAGAATTTAGAGCTCATTGGTGAGTAGTTTTTTGACGAAAGAAGGCATTTGGGCTGATATTATCTATTATTAGGAGTCAGGCACCGAAGGCATATTATCACAGACTACATATGCCTTATCTAACACACAAGCAACAACTACGTGTTTTATGTACTTGCACTTCAAGCAGTGAAGTCTGGGTTGTTTAGAAGTCAAACATTGTAGCTTCTCACCCTCAGGTTTTAAAGTATATGACTAATCAGTACTTGGTTCAGTTGGAAATGGTTCACAAAAAGATCAAAATTAGGCAGCTTCCCATTACCCAGCTTTAAAATCCAAATATATGTAGGTTAGTTCACACTGGGAATGCAACTGGGAAACTGGGTAAATTGTATGTATGTATGTATTTGATAGATATATATATATATATATATATATATATTTATATTAGATAGATAGATAGATCTAGATAGATCTGTATATATATTTATATATACTTATACACTATTTGGACTGAAGGCACAATGCCAGCAGACCGCAATTAAACTCATACTCATCCCAAACAGACCACCTTGTCTGCTGTACCATCCAACATCTGCTTCATTTTACAAGGACCACTGCAAAGATGAGTGTGCACACTAGGGCCCATTCAGATGAGTGCTTTAAGTGAGTGTTGTGTCACCAATTATGAGGACTGTAGGCTGATTCTACAGAGACACCTAGTGGTGCACTTGTTGACTGACTACATTTGTGATGACTCAATCATGTTTTTACAATTAGATTTTTGTGAGATTTATTACACACTTCCACTTCTAAGGCATAGCTGGCCCACCCAAGCGTATGTATTCCAAGTCAATATTTAGTTTTCACCATCAAACACAAGCAAACAAATGCAACAAACTACGTCACACCAAACCAAAGACGAATGAGTTACTTAAGGGCTCTAATAGGTTGTGCTACTGTTTCTCTTGATCCAAGGCTCCAACAGAATAGTATTTGATTATTGATTATTTATGTGGCTTACCAACAATGGCTGAGCAAATAAAATAATTAAAATCACACTATTTCCAAATTACTGAGTCATTTCTTTTCTGCATCCTCGCATGCAGTTCTTGTACATTACAGAAATGTATATGTCCCATCTAGACATATGCATGCAACATTTTGAGATATTTAGGGTTATCCGACAGTCAACCAGTAAATCACTGCAAGAAAAGGCAACCTAAAACACTACATTGTTTCAAAACAATTACAAGGAAGAAAGTCCAACGTAACAAGAAAACACCCATCACAAAACTGTTCCCAACAAGTAATGATGTGCAGACAAATTTATTGAGGTTGACTGACCCAATCAATACACATACAATATCTAAATCTTGGAAAATAAAGACAAAACTAAAAGTTAATAAAGTCTCACAAGAAGACATTATGTGAACTTTGTGGTTAACAATGGGAAAGGAAAAGTCATCTTGATTCTGCGGTTAATTAAATCAAGTATTACGGTTTTAGTATTAAAACAATCTACATTAATTTTGCTTATTCACACTGTGTAACCTTTCACAACATAAGGTGGGGTTAAGAACAATGTCCCATATTTCTGTTTTCCCAAACGGGATTAAGTGAGATTGAGGATGCTGCAGTCACGTGATTTCAGGAATGGTGGACGCACCCCCGAAGCTGGGACCCCTCGGGCTCATGATGCCTTTCCCCCATGATGGGCTACTGATTAGCAGCTTCACAAGCATCAATCCAATCACTGTACACATCCACTGGCTCCGAGAGATCTACAGTAGTGGCGTTAAGGAAGAACACTCAACATACTCATCCACTTACTGTCAGTAACAGAAATGTCAATTAATGGATTACCTTAAATATCAGGGTAAAATAAATGCAGTTTCTAAACTATTGATATAATGTTGATAAAAAGGATACAGGTAATGGGTGTCTGGAACTCCTCCAAGCACACAGAGCAAGATATTATTCCCGTGTTTCGAACTCTTTCCCTAGAAATGAACAAAAGCATTAAGCTGAAGTATGTATGTTCTCATGAAATGCTACAATAATCCCAAACATGTTTGGTTCCCAAGACTCATAGTAAGCCTATGCATAAGCTAAAGGATTTTAAGCGGGGAATTTTTTTAACCTGGGTCTGCGAAATCACCACCTAGTGTTACTGAGTCATATCACCAATTTTCAACAGATACCCATTTTTCATGTACAAGTCTCCTTTTACCAATGCAAAAGCATTTACAACATGTATAAATAGGAATTGGAGCAATCCACATTAAATATATGTAATTCATCTCTACACATTTAAAAATCTATGAATCTAAGAAAAAGATATTGATAGGGCACAGTATCTGCCATTACTTAAAATGATAATTCACCTTAAAATGAAAATTTGATGTTTATTTCCCTCCCCCAGGGCATCCAAGTCAAAGGTGACATTTTTTCCTCAGCAGAACACAAACGCAGATTTTTTGCTTTAGCCGTAGCAGTCTGGTAGTCATTTAATGGAAGTGGATGGGTGTCAGACCTTTCCAAGTACAAAAACATGCACAGAGAAATCAAAATTACACCCTGTGGCTCGTGACGACACATTGATTTCTTAAGACATGAAACGATCGGTTTTTGTGAGAAACTGAACAG
>JBBKCR010000027.1:10850983-10869305 GCA_037577295.1 Ladigesia roloffi | reverse complement strand
CTGACACCCATCCACTTCCATTATATGACTACCAGACTGCTACGGCTAAAGCTAATAATCTGCGTTTGTGTTCTGCTAAGGAAAAAATGTCACCTTCGACTTGAATGCCCTGGGGGTAAGCAAATAATCATCAGATTTTCATTTTAGGGTGAATTGTCCTTTTAACTGTTTTTTCTTACTTGTGTAATAACCTCTGACTTTTACTTTTGACAGGGTTTGTTAAGGTGTAACTTGGTAAAAAGCAGGTGTTTATTTTAGTACAGCTTTACAGGTATAAAGAACAGACGTAGCCTACTTAAGCCCCGATGTACATCGCTCTGTATAATAGCATCCGCTAAATGCCATAAACATAATACAAAAATGCATTGCTGTACATGTCTGTGTATCCAGTACTTTACAGCAGCTTCGAAGTTTAGAGCCAGAGCTGAATAATTTTGTAATTAATCGCTGGCATAAAACCTTTAATTCAAGATTCATGTGAACAGTCATAATACAACGAGTGATCTTCTCAGTCCACTCTTTACTACTGGCCATCCTGGTCCTCTGGAAGTTTTGAGATACAACACTTCTAAATGGCTTTGTTTAAATGACCACCCCTTCGCACACACTCAGACAAACTCACACACACTCCTCTCTACTAATGTTCAACTTGGAACGAGCCCAATTGAGAACCGCAGGCAAAAATGATGTTCTGGAGGGGGGGCGTGGGGAGCAGGGGGTGTTGTTCAGCAGGGAGTGGTGAAGTGGTTTATAGTAATGGATGTACCACATGGTGCTGTAGCTAGTGATGTGTTTCTGTCACTGCGGGAGACAGTAGAGAGAGATGGAAAGATGGAGTGAGTTTAGGAGGGACAGGATGGGCCCTGGAGAGGGCTTTTATTTCTGCTTGCTTTGCAGCTAAAACAGCATTAAATGTGGGCCTGGGACACTGAGTCCCATACTTGCCATTTAATTTACTGCTCCCAGTGGGACTACTGATATGTTTTAACCCAATTACCCTCCAAACCCCCCCTCCCTGCAACCTCCACTCACACACATACACACTCCTCTTGACTCCTGCATTCTTTGAATCTTCTTTACTTCCTACTTTATATTTTCTCTATTATTCAGCACAATTTAATATAACAATATAGACATTAATAATAAAGACTGGGTTTTTTTTAATGATGTTTTTAGAGAAACAGGAATTAAAACTAACTCAGCAGCAAGAGCACAACATCCTCCATGATCTTTAGTAAGTTTGGTTCTGTAGTTAGTACCAGAATGTTAGTGGGAGGGGAAAATGGAAAGCACAGAAAGGAGTAAATGCCAGAACAAACAGGTTCAATGGAATAATACACTTCTGAGCTGAATCAACATTTAAACATTTCCTTTTGGAAAGCTTGTAGAACCAGCAGTTGTATTTGTATTGTCAAGTACATATTCACACACACAGAATGTGGAATTTGACTGTTCCTGAATCAGTAAATACTCCAACATATAGCTATGGAATCCCGTAAGAAATTTACTAGACCCTGTTGTGGTCAAAATAAAAGTGTACTCGTCAGTAGAGTTTGCAACTCCCTTTTAAAAAATGCATAGACATGCTAGCTGGGTCCGTTTCTCAAGACATTTTCAAAATGCACCATGAAAGTTTTAGAAGATATTAACTGTTTACAGAATGCTTCATATTTTCAACCAGGAAAATATTACGGCAGAGTAGCTGTAGGGAGTTCACAGGAACGTCTTCTCACACAAACTGTTCTCCCACCCACAATAAAGAAGTCACTCTTAATTAACATTACATTTTAATGGCCAGACGTACTAGGTCACCTCATCTATTCGAATGGATGTTCCAGGTCATCATGTTCTTACATTTTTACATTATGTCTTGCACTACAGAAAAGGTAACCTGAGAGGTTCTTTAAGTGATCCCAAACAATAACCATATTTTTCTCCTAAAGAACCATGTTAGCTTCAAATGTTAACCACATTTAATCTCCATATTAGGTATTTCTGCCACAGAACTTTCACATTTTTCAGAAGTGATTTAAACCCTTTTGAACACATTTACATAAACATTCTCGAAAAAGACCATCCACTTTATTTTTAAAGCACAAGCAGTCCTTATATGGCATTAAGCAAATAACCTGTTTTGGTACAATGATCCTTTTTTAGTATGGCTTCAAACATTTAGCACAAAATGGTTTTGCATACTACCCACACAATATATAGAAACTACAGCTGTCCATCATTGACAAAAACCTTTTAAGCAGGCTTCTATATAGAACTAAGAGCTTTACTAAAACATCAAGGAGAAACTTTTGGTCCAAATTTGCAGAGTGTTTTTTTTTTTTAGAATCAAATAAATGATAAGAAGTGACATTCATTTTCATGCCTAATGCATCAACACAAATGTATGAAAATGGTCTGAAAGAGTAACTTTTAATGGGAGGTCATAAACATTAATGACACATGTTAAATAGGGCTGTAACAATATACAATACAAAATCTTTCCAGTATACGGTTCCTGCCCAGAAACATACGTTTTTGCCATAATAGGAGGATTGTCACGTCATTTTTTTTTCTTTAAACAATAGCTGAGGGTCAAAGGTTTTCAAAGATCCCCCCAACAGTTTGCAAACATATGGAGCAATTTGTTTGCTGAATTGATTCACTGTGAGTTTCATGGGCATGGGCCGGTATAAGATTCTGTCGGTATGGTAACCTTGGATTAAAATATCACGGTTAAACGGGTAAAAAAACAACTCTTTTTTTCCAATTGAACACAGTATATTTCATTTTAGGAAACATATAGAACATTTTGTAACACTGAACATCAGACAAAATAATTAAAATAAATAATTGAATCTTCTTAATTTAATGAAATTGCAGTCACTTGTGTGAGCCTAAACCTGCAGCTCAACAATAATAAATATAAAGAGACAAATACAATTTTCAAATACAAATCCTTCCTTTGACGACACAAACAATGCACATATCGCAGGAATGGTATAACTTTTTTTGCGGTTTTGAAACTGTGACTTTTTTAAACCGCAGTAAACCTTGAAACCGGATACCATCATGTCTACTCTGAGTACATGTAAGTTTTGACACTGGGCTTAAAAGTGTCTATAAGCTGGCTGGCTTGTGCTGGAGTCTCTGTGTAATTGTTTTCATTTTGTTTTGAGCAGTGATGGAGGGGTGGCTAGAGCAGTGGGATGTTCGGGGTGATTTGATACCGGTGGTTCCTGATGCTGTTGGCATTCAGACTGTTCCTATAGTTTTTCTTTACAGTTTTTTTAAGGTTGGTCATTGCAGTAAGCATTTCATGACATGTTGTACCGTGTAAGTTACTGTATGTGACAAATAAAACCCGAATCTGAATTTGGCCGAAGTGCCGCTCTGGTGGTCTCGGTCACGGGTCCCGGTCTCCGGTGCTCCGCCTCTCAGACGATGGAGAGCCATGTGCCCCCCGGCCCGAGCAGTGTCTGCCTTTAAGCTGCACGGTGCATGTGTGCATGCGTGTGTGATAGAGCATGAACAGTGGTGACCTTTCTGCTGTGGTGTGTGTGTGTGTGTGTGTGGGCATGATCCCTCAACATGTATGAATTTGTGAAATGTTTGGCTAGTTCTCATCAGAACTGCAGACTGTTGTGTTAAACAGACCTGGGATCAGTTAGTAACTGTGTTTTTATTTTTCTTTTCAAATCCAGGTCTGTTTGATGTCTGCTTTGTCTAATTGCAGTATTTTTTTTTTAGGTTGTTTTTTAATTTATGCTAATAATTTTGTTGATGAACTCAGCATTGTTTTCCCCAATAAACCGTTTGAATTCCTTAATTAATTATTTCAACTGCGTGTGTGTGCCCCCCCTGAAATAGCAGTGGCCAACCCATGTAAAAAATTCTAACTCCGCTGCTGGTTTTGAGCGAGTTTTGTAGCTCTGGGCAGCTGGTCAGAGTTTCTTTTGTTTGAACTGAGCGGTGAACCGAGAGAGACAACTGGACTTTTCGACTCTCAGTATGAATGGAAATAAGTGGTATTTAAGCGAATATTGGTTGAAAATTTTGTGGTAAAGATAAGGTGTCTCCAATCAGAATGGCACCTCAGAACTTTTCCTGTCCTTCACTACAAATGAGTCGCGATACGAACCGAATCGTGAGTCAAAAATCGTGAAACGAACCAAATCGTAGGTTTGGTGTGTCATTATAGCTCAAATATTTAAGTAGCAAGCAGCTTTCTTTTTTACATTTAATGTTGCTATTTTTCATGATGGCTGTAATATAACATTGAGACAAACTCCTGGAGCTGGTGGGCGTGTAGTCCCCCTTCTAAAACACACACAGTTTACTTGGTAATCAACATGTAGAGATGAATCTGGCATGATTCAGCGGGGAATTGACCAAACTCTGCTGAACACTGGCCACCCATGACTTGGACTGGGCAATCCTGCTGTAAAATTAATCGCTCAAATCGCATTGTTTTCAGTTATAAGAGCATAGTCATGTTATTAGCCATGTTCTTTTGAACACTGTTTGCTTTATCATCAGTGCTCAGCAAAGCCCACTCACTCACGCTGTCTCCCCAAGAATGGGCCAAAAGTTCCCAGTGGGCAGGAAGAGCCACAGCTCGCCCTGCCCCAACTCCTTAATGAGATGATGAATGGAGAGTGAGAGAGTGAAGGAGGCCCTAGACTCCTGGGGTGGCTAATTTAAGCAGAGATTTATCAAAAAGCTGGGCTTTGCGAGAACTGATCTGTAAGAGCGTGCCCACCAGTCTCCATTAAGATGGATGGGGTAATTACTGCCAATGTGCCTCCCTCTCAAATCACCAAATTCTGCTATGTGTGGGTCCTTTATGCCTCAGGAAAGTTAAAAGGTTCGCTGAGGTGTTTGGTAACAAGCTGAAATGTTATCCTAACAAATACTTGCATTTTACTATACTATATATATAATTATGCATTTACATATGTACCTACACATGGTGATATGGAGTGCACCATATTTATATGAACTTTTTATTATCTGTATGTTTGAGTTTGTGCTTTAATTTTTTCATTGTGTTAAAGTAAAGCAATAATACAATTATATTAAAAATGCAAAGGACATATAATCAGTAGTGGCTGGAACAAAAGGGCAATTAGGGGTCAGTTCTCCTTCTCTCTGAAAGGAAAAAGGCATCAAATTAAAGTTTCTGTAGTGAGAGCAATGGGGCTGATTTACCTCCAGCTCAAGCAGTTGAGTCACTCAAACTCTGTGGCACATGTTATGGCATTTTACGTGTCTGTTGTCAGAATCTAATGGCTGAGACACACTAACCAATGTAAAATACTACAAATTAGGAGTGCACCGATAATGGTTACCATTTGTAAGAAAGGCACTTTCGGTTTCGGCCGAATTTTATTTATATATCGGACCGAAACCGTGATGACACAGTCATGACGCAGATTATGGAACCACGCCCTCCCCTCGCCAGATTGGATTATTGTCAGGGTGTCTGCTGTGTCTGCGCATTTCTATATTTCTCAGAAAGACACTCGGAAAGCCGTTTGTCTCAACGTCTGGTTTTTTTATCAGATAAAATCAAATCTCCCAATCACCTCGTCTTTTTGGTGGTCAAGTGGTTAGACTCTGGCCCTGTGATCAGAATATCGCAGGTTCGAATCTCACTTGGTGAATACCTTTATATGCAGAGGTAGAATTTCGTGCTGTTCACACTATGAGCTCAGATGTGTAACAAAATTATCATGTTTTGTCTGTAAGAAGGTAAGAAAGTTTTTCAGTGATTACAGTTAATATATTTCAGTCTTTGTTTTGATGCACTAATTTAAGCCTACAGAGAAGTAGTTTATCTTTCACCAGCACTTCACTTGTCCTATGAGAGAAGATATTTAAATGTATAATAATTCAGCTTTCTCGCTTTTAGGTTATTCATGAGTAGGGCTAAGGGGACCAATATTAAATAACAATTCATTTCTATTGTTATTTGATATTCTGATTATGCTAACAAAATATCGTCTTATTATTTAATAATATAAATTTTTTCGGTTTTCAGTTTTGTTTTTTGGTTTCAGCCCAAACAAATCCTTAGTGCATCCCTTCTATAAATGTATTAACAAATCTTTTTAAAGTTTAAAAGATTGAACTGAACACCATACAATACATCTGCAGCTACAACTGGATAGTTGTCTGGATAGATGGAAAAAATACATGGGGCAAAATACCATCAAATTCTTAAGAAAAACCTGCTGCCCAGAAAGACACTGAAGGAGTAAAACTTGTCAGATGACATGAAGATTGCAGTCCTCCAATGATCACCATCCAATCTGACTGTGAAAGAATAGTCCTGGAAAAAGGCTGGTCCAATATGGTGTAGAGATATAGTAATTAAATTAAAGGGTAGTTCCCCAAAGAACTGCCACAGAGGGCAAATCTTAATCCATTTCTTTGACTCTACTTTATTTATATATACACTACCAGTCAAAAAATTGGACACACCTTCTTATTCTGCGATTTCCTTTGTTTTTATTATTGGTGACATTGTAAATTAATATTGAAAACATCACTTATGGCTCTGATGACAGCTTTGCACACTCTTAGCACTTTTTCAATCAAATTCATGAAGAATCGACCTGGAATGGTATTTAATTAACAGGTGTTCTTTGTTAACTAGTTAGTGTTAATTAGTGGAATTTCTTTGGGTCATCAGTGGTGGTCGGTTTGGTACACAGTTAGTGATCCATTTCCACTTCGGGTCCAACCCAACAACATGGCAAGAACCACTTAACTAAGAAAAAAAACAACAGTCCATCATTAACTTATAAACTCTTTTTTGTTTACTGCATAATTCCATGTATTGCTTCATTATATTGTTTGTTTGTGGGTAAATACAGCTAAAATTGTATGTCTATATTTTAAGCAATAAAATATGAATATGAATTTTATTACTCTTAACTTACTGTACATAATGCTGTATTTTCCTATGTTCATCAGTTATAGTTGATAAACTGCTGCGATGCCATGAAATACAGTGTGATGTTTTTTTTAGTTTGCTATAGTTGTTAGGCAATATTAACATTTAATCATGTAAATGGGCCAGTAGCTACTAGGCAGCTCATTTCATTGTTTCATTGCTGTGGGTCTTATATGTGACGCAACAGCGAATGGGCTATTGAAATATATATTAATATCAATATTATTTATCGCATTCAAATTACGATTACAGCTTTCAGTAAAAGCAAAATCTAAAAATGTGTCTTTTTCTTGCAAATGTATTTCGTAACGTACGAGCAACATAATTAATACAGATTACAATCACAAAAATTACAATTGCAGAAGTGCTGATTTCTTACATAAATATTACATTTGTTCATTTTAAACACACAAATATCCACTTTTAATATTCAGGAACCTGTTCAGTATTAAAAATGGCAGGTTTCCTTTGTTTCCTCCACCTTTGAGAGCAGATTTTGTCTCCTACAATGCTGGCTGTGTGTGTCCACATTAATGAGTAGTTTGACATTTCGCTAACTTGCCTCTTGCTCTCTGTCTGCTTCGCCCTTCATCGCTTGTGCCTCCAACCGCTGGGAATTTGGCAGGCCTCGTCGGCCAATCGGATGCACGACCGCTCGCAGAAAACAACTGCATTGCCAAAGGCATTAAATACTGTTAATGGTCAATAAATGAATTCAAATGTCACCATTGTCTGGGCATCTTCCCTCTGGAGGTCTAGAAACCAGCCCTCGACCCTTTAATGTCCCCCTTTCCGCACATCCCTTTAATTTGTAAGCATATCAGCTCTAATCAAATATGTGATAACATTGCAAATTGTGCCTGTGCATAAAATACATCAAGACAAATCTAATAGAAATAGTAAAGAAAAAAAAAAAGAAAATATCAGAATGCCCAATGGAGATCCATGTAAAGACGAGGGTGATTCATAGTCCACGTAACGGAGCAAATAAATACATCTCACATTTTGTTTCACCATCATGTTAAGAGAATCTGGAGGCTGCACCTTTCCCCAGAACCCGGTGATCTTTTAGAGCTGAGTCATCACCCTCATACAAATATAAATGTGTGCACGCTCTCATGCCCAACACAGCGCATCCCATCAGCTCCATTGTGGAGGGTATTATGGAGATGGGGACTGGCAGAGGGGTGCAGGTGGCACTGGGCTGGCGCAGACGCCATCCCGCCGCTCCCCGTGCCCGCGCCACAGCCATCTGTCATCGGCCCGAAACATCTGCAAACCCAAGGTGCCCTTGTCGCCCACTGTTACTGCGAAGCGCTTGGCGTTTCTATTGGAGGGCCGCTTGGGCGCCGGCTCCGCCAAATACAGTGCTGGGTCTTCTACACCTCAAATGAGCAAATTCACCTCAGAGAAGAATGCAAATTCATGGACTGCAGTGGCAAGAGGGAGTCCTGGACTAATTCCGGCAAAAACTGCTTTTTCTACTGAGACAGAACGATGCTTGCTAGTCAGTATCACAATATCTCCCTTGAAATTATTTGCTTGTGCTACATGTGCACTGAGATCCTGGCTATATTAACTAACTCTACAAAAAATTGGTTTCTGATTTCTTGATTAATCGAGGTATAACCATCTCCCACCCACCAATATGGCAAAAATTCTAGTTCGAACTAATGAGAAATTGTGGAGTGTAATGAAATCTGAATTGAAATTTGTATTGTTTCTGTGTAAATGGCCATACTACAATAATAGATGTTGTTTTTCAGTCATGTGACTAAACCAATGTCAGAATAATAGAAACCTGTATTTTCTTGTGCCTAGTTTCAGTTAATTACAACAACATTGTTACGCTCTGCTGTATTTTAAACAGAAATTTTATTAGGGAAAAATAAACAACTTGGTTTCCACTAAGATCTCTAAACTGAACTAGATTGCAAAGTAATGTATTAATGGACAAAACATGCATAGGTCAATAGAAACATCCACATCCAAACAATATTTTTATTTTATTTTCATTATCATGACACAGTTTTTAAATATGTAATGGCAAGAGATCAATTATGTGTTTTTTTTGTATGCATATATTGTGGGAGCATGTCACAAATGCAATATGTAGTATACTTCAGTCTGGTATATTTGTTCCTAAAACTCATCCTTGGTTTGTAATGAGCCAATTAGATCTGCTTTCATTTTTGTTCTGCTTGCTCCTTTGAGAGCCAAAATGAGTTTCAATCTCTTTTTATGGCTTCTTTTCCTCTACCCATAGTAGTGGTTGAGAAGCTAGACCAGCAGCAGTGTCGGCAATCAGATCTTCCCTGGCGTAGCTACGTTTCTTGTTGCGCCTTTTCTCCATTTATTTTCCCTCCTCTCCCAAATCTCACTACAGACAGATGGCCACCCACCCTCCCCTTCATCATTTTGCTTTGCGTCCTTTCGATTGAGGCACATTATTGAATATTGAGGGCGCAGAATGTTCAGGTAGCCTTCAGGAGATCCAGGGCGCCATATTGCGTCGTAGTGCCTTGGCGGGGCTCCTCGGGTCCTCCATACGCCGTACACTGTATGCTTTTCAAGAGAACAATACAATTAAAGACAGCCTGCCAATGTTTGCGCTTAAATACCTTAAAGCAAAAGCATGACCCAATCAGGTTTCTCGGAGACATTTTTCTGACAATTTAATGTTGCTGCGCCGGGCTGCCAAGGTCTGCTGCGGCTCAGTGCCATGTGTGCATAAGCACTGCAACACAAAGCGAGCTTTGTCTGCTGCTGTGCTTCACGACGGATTACAACGGCCATTTAACGAGATGATGTAGGGCAAACCCTCTAGGAAGTCTGATCACATAAAATCAATAGGCACTCAAGGTGAGGTATGTGGCGCAGGGCTGGCAGTGTGCTGGACACGGCCACGTTATGCGTGGACACACGCGGCGAGCCTGGTTCACTGAGTTCTTTGACAGAGGTAGTGATGTCCACCCTGTCCAGTTAATCATCAGAGGCCTCAGCTGCAGGCTTCAAAATGGGCCACGAAAAGAGCGCCAAACCACGAGGAACATGTTGTGCACCATATTCTGCTCACATCACGGGCTTACCACCTTTAATAGGAATAAAGCAATTAGCCCCAAGCTCCACCTCGCTTCTCGTGCTTGGTTTGGCACTGGCACGTAGTTGCACTGACACTGTGGCAAATAGCAAATAGCGAATAGCATATTTTATAGGCCTACATAGATTGGTTTTGTTCACTACATTTCTATTACGGCGCTGTTGATGCCAAATGGCGCCCGATCACGTCGAAAGTTGCCACAATCCCCCCCAGCAGACTCAAATAGGCAATTCTACTGGAAAAAAAGCTCTCATGTCTACAGATTGAAAAAGATGATTGTTGTGGGCCTCAAGGAGGAGAAAAGAAACAGAAGTACGCTGTGAAAAGAGAAGACGTAAACAAATGAGACAAAATGGCACCTAGAGCTCGACAAGCCTCGCCAAAACTTGCCTGGCACATGATTCGTCTTTAGAAGGAGCACCTGCACAGTCTTTTACATCACACTCTTTTAAAGAAAAACCCCTGCTGCTCCAAGCCCAATTGGCACCTCGTCTGCTGGCCAAAAGCTGCCCAGAGCTGCCCACACACACCATAGCGATAGAAGAACATCCTTTCAGCCCGTTGTGTGCCCTCACTGTCCGCTTGTTCAAGCAAAGCCTACAGCTGAACTAGAGCTCCCATCTTAGGTCTAATGAATGCAGGCGCCTTGCTCCAAATGAGGCCTGTCACCTCATGTTAGTGAACTCACCGGTTCGCCTGAAGGAAAACACAGGCTAAAGTCTTTTGCCCGGAAAGAGGGGGTTATTTTGACGGAAAACATTTTCAAACTGGAGCTTCACGTTGAACTCACGAACCTGGAATGTAGAGCAGGGGCCGAATTCCCGCGGAGGAAATACATGTGCGTTTCTTTGTGTTGAACTCAACAGCTCCTTGTAGCTAAAAAGAAGAGCTATGAAGCATGAAGTTTGAGTCTTCTTTGGTTTTCCTGTGTTTGGGCTCTGGCTGCAGCACGGCCCATATCCCTCATGCCTCCACAGGTGATTTATAGAGCTGCTCTTCTCTGATGGGGAGGGCCGGCAGGGGTTTCGGGTTCATTCCGGGACAGTGCAGTGCAGACCCACTCAGCAACTTCAGGCTGCCTTGAAAAAGCACTTGCCTTGAATGGGACTCTTGAACTAGTGACCATGTGATTAATTCTTCACCAGGTTTTATTCATCAGCTTTGTTCATTTCAGTACTTTACACTTTGTAGAGGCAAACTCTTAACTTAATGGTCATGGGTATTTTTAGTTTTTCAGTTTATGCCAGTCCTACACAAAGATGTGCAAAATTGTGCATTCATGGGTCATGCTGCATTTGTATCCTAAGAGAATAGTGCTTCCTTAGCTTCCTTCCAGTTGCCTTCAAGTGTAGAGTGAAAAGCCTATGGAGCAGGCAGCATTGGTGGTGGTGTGTGTGGCTATACAGGCCTATGTGTGTGCATGAGAGAACGGAGAGAGAGGAGGGGTGAAACTCAAAGCAGATGGTTATGCTGGCACCTGTCTTGCTCTAAAATCTGTTTGGAGCTGTTTTCCACATGTATAAAACAGCCGAGGCCTCTTTGTGCCAAGACAGGAGGGAAAAAAAATCTCAGGTTTAACCCTCCAAACCCCTTTATTCCTCCATCTACACTCAGGCTAATGGGATATCTCCATTGTGTAGGATTATTCAGAAGCTGTTTTCGACCAGAAGCATCTAGACAGAATTTTGTGTTGCTGACCATCCAGCAGTGCACCTTCCCCTCCGCTCCCAGTCACAAACCTGCTCCGCCGGCACCACTCATTCTTATGGCAGTTTTCAAGGCTACTTTCTTTTGTTCCCACTCTTGGTCCCAAATGTATCTGATATTTCATTCAGGCCTCCCCCCTCCCCCCCACTCTGTGTTCGGCCGGATGATGTAAATGTGTCTTGTGTATTATTATTCACAAGCCTAAGAGGTAGGACTGTAGTTCGCTGGCCAAACGCACAGCAATGATACATAATGGAGCGGAGCAGAGTGAGGTAAATCTTTCACACCACACTGGGGTTTTTCCGTATTTTCAGTGTGGAATATGATATTTCTCTCATGTCAAATAGACCATGATCTGCCTTTGCAAACAATGGCTTGAAGGCTTGTTTGAATAATGGTTTTATTGTTTAAGACAAAGTGGTGGAACAGAGACACCAGGCTCCCCGAGAGGCAGGGCTGTTGTGGAATATCTGAAGGCCCTAAGCGACGTCCTAAGTCTAAGGTGCCCAGTCCACCTCAGTCTTATTTCCTTGTATTAAAAACTGAAAAGTTAATATTTCCATAAATTGGTAAAAACTGTATATAAAACAAAGAAAAAAACACTAAAACAAAGAAGTACTCAACAAAAATGAACAGGTGTGCACATGTGATCCATATTCAAATAAAGTATCACATTATCTAAAAATAAAAGTAATTCATTTGCATTCCAAATATTCTAAATAAAAGCTCTCAGACATAAAAAGAAATCCCAAGCACCCTGTCTTTATTAAACACCATTTAAATATGTTTCTTCAAAGACAAAGTGCCTAGGATAAATTTGCTTGGGGATTTTTTATATATTGTTATTTTTTGGGAGGCACATTGATTACCCATAGTTATTCTAGAGAGAAAAATGAAACATCAATTAAGTATGTACAGCAAGAACAGATTCTTTATGCAGTCAAACTACATTATTACAAATTACAAAAACAAACTACATACAGTTGAATAAATGAATGTAAATTACCAGCTAATAATGTGCATCTTTTGCATCTTCCCTGTTTTTCTCTTTTGTTCGTTAATGCTAAGGTATTTTGAGTTTTATACCTAAATGAATAAAAAAGCCCTGCAGGCTCAGCAGTCATATTATTTGTGACTGCTTTTGACATTGGAAAGTCAATAATAAGAGTAACGAGCCCAGATATCGAATTCTATTCTTGTTTTTTATTTTTAATACATTTGTTTTTTTTCACCTTTACTTGTAAACAGGAAGCCAGCAGAGGGAGTCAGAGCATTCACTTCCCTTCACTTGCAGCGATTCAACACATTAAACTTTCAATTTTCCACCTGTATTTCAACAAGCCCCGCCTTTGGGGCAACGATTGGTTAGTAAGTTTAAACTACCAGTAATCAGCCAATTGTGCAGAAGCCTATACAGTACTAGCCAACCATAGTCAAGAAATGTGGGTCCCAATAGCCAATCGTCGAACGGGAGGCGGAGTCTGTCGGAATGCGGGTGGGACGGAGCGGCTCGGCTCATAAAGCAACCGGAGGATAAACATCCACCTGCCCGGCGTTATTGTTTTATGTTTATTTCCCTTTTTATTCACCAAAGCTTAATCTCTCTCTGAGCTTTATCCTTCTCAAAGCTCAGATGTTTTTGGGGCAAGCACAAATTGCTTCAGTATTTTCAGCAGCTCGTGATAGAGGGTTTGTAAGTTTTTAACTCTTTCCCCACTGCCTTTTTTTTAGAAAGTCCAGTGTTTTTTTAGAAAGCATCACTTCTTTTAATAGCCCGTTATTGCTTTTGGCTCCATGAAGAGACTCTCAGTTTGTTGGGCAAAAAAAAAATGTTATCTACAATTTTCTAAATGAAATAAAGGCCTCTGGGGGGTAATTTATTACCAATTGACAAAACAATCTGAAGTCTGTAAAATTATTATTCCAAAATATTTTGTCAATTTAACTCTATTCATTATACTTTTGCTCTTCTTTTCCTGCTCTCCAGCAAATCTGCCTGCATTTCGGAACACAAGACATATGCTTTCTTTGCTTTTTTGGGACCATGGACCTGGGACCATTTAGGACAAGGCTGCGGATTATTCACTGTTTTTCAGGGTAATAAAGCTGACTTTGATGTGTGAAGGCTTGTGCAGGTGTGTGTTATTTTTGTGGGTTTGGTTCCTTCCAGTTCTGGCACAGCAGGGCGAACTCAGGACTCAGAGGGTTTGTGAGTCATTTACAACTGCAATGACTAAACAATAACTGTAACAAGCAAGGCCTGAGTTTGGTCAGACCTTGGTAAGCCATGGGAGAAAACCAGCAAAGCAGCTGAGAAACTAAAACATCTTGCCGTTTGAGCCTTTAAGCCTTCCTTGAATACTAACAACATCACCAGAATTGGCACCAGACTGTGCTGTTCTAGTTAAAATTGCTGCAGGCCTACACACTCTATCTCTCTATCTCTCTATCTCTCTATCTCTCTATCTATTTCTCTATCTCCCTAAAATATATATTTATGGTAAATACACCGCTTGCTTTAAATTTTCACTAGTCTGACTAAGGCACAGGCAGCACTTCTGCAGAAAATATAGCTTTTTAAAATATCATCTGGTCTCTTTTAGTTATTTTATTATTGAACTGCATTAACATATGGTGCATTTTATTTTTACTTTGTTTCCTTGCTTTTAGTTTTTTTAAATATATTTATTATTTTAAGTAGGTCTGTTCTCAATTGAGGAAAGACATCCTCATAGTCAACAATGACAACAATAATAACAACAACGATCACAATCATCATTATTTTTATAATTAATATCTACATAATAATAATAATAATAATAAAGATTATTAATATTAGTAGTCATATTACATTCATTCATGTAACATTCATTTACAATGATTCTGGAACCATATTGGAATCCAACAATATTTGCTTGTAAACTGGACAGAATCTATATTCCACTGATATTTAAAAACAATATTTGATGTCATTTATAGGGTGTGTAGGTGACTTTTAGATGATTTTTAGATCATTTTACTGCATTTGCATATTTGTAATGTAATGTAATGCTAAGCAGGTCATCCTAATGTACAATGTAGAGATGTATTCAGAAGTATTCAGAAGTTCAGAATCACCATTAGCAAATAGGAACGTAGGCACATTTCTGATTTCAAGACTGACCCGAATATCTAATTTCAGTGCATTCCTAGTTATATTATATAGTTTTGTTGCTTTTATTTTTGCTACATTGGTGACAAGCCCAAGAAACAAATATTGCATGTGTCTAATCCAGAATCCATTCGGGGGGTTTTTAACCAATAGATTAAATAAAATTAAAAGCTATTAAAACTTTCAAAGCTAATTAATACTTTTGTTAAAACAATAGTTAGTTATTAAAGTGTAGGCCATGCAGCAGGGTTCTCTATTGACTTACAATCCAGGATTACATTTTCTGCTTGGTTTCTCTCACATATGCAAACGTGTTGATGTTGTTAATAGCATAGCAAGAGCTCAATCAACTGAGCTTGATTACAGGCTGCCCCATTATCGCAGGTGAGAGGGGCAGCCAGTGACATTTTTGGAGGAGACCGATAGACAAACAGACTGGCAGGCCGGCTGGCCGATAGGCAGGCAGATGAGAAATTTGCGTGAGAAAGAAAAGCAGCGAGATGGTGTGGATGAAAAACCAGCCTGGCGTCAGCAAGTGCCCTTTAGTATTTAGAGGATGCAGGCATGGCATTTGGGCATTTAGTGTGGCATGAACACACACACACCAACCCCCAACAATGATTTGCTTTATGAGGTGCCCGCCGATGCCATGGTAACCTTCTCGTCCTGGGCAAGAAACGAGCAGTGGCGTGCCAAAAAAATGCCTAGTAACTTCTCCCTTTTTTTTTTGATTAACCCACGTTGCCCAGAAACCTTTGAAACTTAATAAGTGAAAGCAGTGGGTACACAAAATAGGCCAGGCCAGAGCTTTAGGGGCCGGCCGAAAGAGCGACTGAAGTCTGGGAGTTTAGTGTAGCATGTCTCAGTGCGCAAATTTAGGATGGTTTTAAATAAGCCTAGATATTACAGCCAAAAGTCAACAGACAAAAAGCTTTATACAGGAGCCCAGATGCATCTCATGTTCCACCACCTCTGTCACTGTAGTTCACAAGCCATAAAAGTGTCCCTGGACATCAGCTAATAGCTAATAACACCCATCAATAGCTCACATAAGCAGCATCACATTTGAGAGCCCCTTCCAAACTTCAGCAATGAAACAATGACGTTTAGAGCAGTGGTCAGATGTATTTACTTGTTTTAATGTTGATTTGTGCTGATATAATTTCAAAACCTCTAAAAATACAGAAGTAAAATTACAGAGTACAGGTAGTGTACCTTAAAAATGACTGCAGGGAAATATGACACAATAACATTTCCTAAATAAGTATAAAGAAAATACCCTAAAAGGTGCAACCCCAGTAACATAAAGTCGACCACGCCATTTAGTACCTTTTTTAAAGGTGTACAATAGGACTAATCATTACTGAAGAACCATTAGTTTACAGCTGATATACTGTCACTGTTCAAATAAATGCCATCTTCTCATACAACCATTGAAAGTGTTTCTTTCAAACACTTGCATGTAATGATACTCTGAAAATGTAGCTGTATCTGACTCTCAGTCTAAATAATAGTAAATAGAAAACCAGTTAGTTTCTCACCTGACCCTTCTAGTGGATAGGTGAGACAGGTACATAATACAACAAAATAGGCCCAAATGGAGAATTCACTACACATCCACTGCACATTTAATATGAAAGTACAGATATTCTGTATTAATCGGCAGCTTGGGCTAGAGGTGAATCATTCCATTCATATTTTTTATGATCTATTTTAAATGCTGTTGTTTTCTGATCCACAGGGAATGATCAGCTTCTAGTCTTTTGTTAATAATAACTAAAAGAATAAATACATTGAAACTTCTTTCTTTGAGAAATGGATTCTCTTCTTTGAGGGAAACCATTTATACCAGCCACCCCTGTAGAAGCTACTGTTCTTTGTCAATCGGCCAAGAAACGTGTGGTGCCTCAACTTTGCTTAGTTTATTTTGCGCCAGAGCCACAAGGTTAATGCGGCTAACAAGAAACTAAAGCCATCAATTAACTTCATACAAACGATGGCTAGATTATTAGACTTGCCACAAACCATGTCTATTTGGGTAGGGTTCTCAAATAGACTTACTTATATGGTTCCAGACGCTGTTTGGAATATTCAGTCTATAAAAACTGACCAAAATACGCTAGCAAAAGCAGTAGTAGCCAGTTTACAGCCTGAACTTTGTTCATATTGTTGATGATTTAGACATGGCATTTGCACAGTGCTAATTAGCTTCCACTACTTGTTATCTACATTGCCACCATTGCTTCAGTACAAAAATAACGAAGCAAACTTGGTCAGCCAAAACATCAAAAATGTCTCGGCTGATTGGCTATATTAGGGTAATTGGAAAAGTGTGAATTCAGGCCTTGCTAAAGACGTGGTGTTTGCCTCAGTTGTAAGCGAGGATGTGTTTGTGAAGCCCATTCATTTTCCCCAAACGGTTTTATAATAATGCGTTTAACAGCAGGAGAGTATGGCCCATGATTGGGCAGTACTCATGGACTACCAGCAGGAATACATTCACTGATTGGTTGTGTGTGTGTGTGAGAGAGTGTGCATGGTATAGTGACGAGTCTCCACTCGGCAGTATCTCTCCCCCGCCCGCTGATTTCCATATTACCCGGGGTCATCTAGGCATTGAGGCGCTTCCCTCTGTTAGGGTCCCTCTCTGAGGCCGTGCCAGCTCAGTGCCAGCTCTGAACGCAAGCAGGGGCGTTTGTATGCGTGTGTGCCGGTGGGTTGTGGGGGAGCTGGGTGCACAAAGAGGTCCCGTCTAGCGCGTTTTAATTCCCTCAAATTAGGGAGCTGTGCCAAGTGTGACTCCAGCAACAGCCACCGACTAGGCTTATAATTACCTCTCATCTGACACCCAGGGTCTCTCTCTACATCTCCCGACGGACCACATCTCTTCAGCCGACGTAGGAGCTCTCATTCACGGCTCTTTACGGACAGCCACATATGGGTCCCTGAGTGGACAGGGAACACAATAACCTGCAGATACCCTAATACCATAAACCACCAAGTATCTAAAAAAAATGTGATTTTGTGATGTGGTACAAAAATGTCTAAAAATGCCCATTTTTATAGTGCAAACCTTAAACATGCCCCCAAATATGCTCCCGAAACATATCAATTTCATTTAAAAATATAAAGGTAAATCCATATTTGTACTGTAGGTTTTACACTGAACTCCTGCAGTGCTATAATGTAAATGTCGATGTTACCCCTGCATAGACTACACTGTAAATCATGTATGAGCATTTACTTTGGTGTAAGCAGGTAAACACAGTGATAAATTAATATACAGTAATTAAAATACAGGGCTTTAAGACGAAATGAAACAAAACGAAAAACTCAAGATCTATCTATCTATCTATCTATCTATCTATCTATCTATCTATCTATCTATCTATCTATCTATCTATCTATCTAT
>JBBKCR010000027.1:10818899-10833741 GCA_037577295.1 Ladigesia roloffi | reverse complement strand
CTTTGTTTGTTTCATATATATACATGTACACACACACACACACACACACATATATATATATATATATATATATATATATATATATATAAATCTTTTCATTGTGAAAGAGAGTAGAACTTGCTTAATAATGACATAATTACATAATAATTATTAAATAATTGCTGATATATACAGTAGGTTGTTTTCAGAATCAAATGTAATTGTTTATCATATTTAATACTGAGGCCTTTTAATGTTGTTCAGTTGTAACAGAAGAATTCAGGCCTGTTCTACTTGACCAAAGAGAATATAATGTCTTTACAGACCCACTCAGTATGTAAGAGAAAAATGTATACCATTATTTACCAAACAGCGTTTAAAATGTTCAGACCGAAACCCAATGCAAATGTATAAGCAGGAGCTCAGAATGGAATCCCATGTATAAAATGGAATCACAAAGTTCCTTAGTACTTAATAAAGGTTATAACGAAAAAAATGGTAATAAATTCCAACTGCTCTTGAAAAAGATAAGTGTCTTTATTTATATATATTAAACATATATATATATGTGTATGTGTATATAGAAAATCTACATATGTACATGTGTGACAGTTGTGTGTGCGCATGTGTGTGTGTGTGTGTGTGTGTTTGTGTGTGAGTGTGCGTGTGTGTGCGCGCGTGTTTGTGATGCTAAATCACAAGATTGAATATTTTTTAAATATTTCTGTCAGGACAGTGGACTACTTTAAGAAACTATAATAAAATTGACCGGCCCGTTATTTTTCCTCTCCAGTTTTCAGTCCGCTCTGACTTGGCTGGACGGAGTTTAAACACAGTCCTGCAGTGCTGGACATTTTTCTCTGGTCAGCACCACACCCTCACGGAGCTTCGGCCCAGGAACTGTCCAGGGAGAGTGAGAGAGAGAGAAAGAGTGAGGGGGAGCGAGAGAGAGAGAGAGAGAGACTCCAGAAAACACTCCAGAAAAAAATTCAGAGAACACCCCATAAAATACTCCAGAAAACACTCCAGAAAATACACAAGAAAACATCAGGGAACAAACTAGAAAACACTCCAGAAAACACTAGTGATCCGATTCAGCTTTTCCAGTGAATCTTATTCCAGCAGACTTATACTTCACACGTTTTCTTTTCCTACTCACAACTCTCTGCACTTTAACTCTCAGCACCTGCCGCCTCACCTCACACGCTCTTTTACAGGTCACGTGGTCTCAGTTCACCAGGACACAGACCTTCAACCAACAGCCAGAACCCACCGAAACCCACGCTGACCGACAGCAGCGATGAGACGGCAGAACGAGACAGTCCTTTTCTCTCTTTACTACCCTTCAGCATAATCCCGGCGGGACGTCCCGAACGGGAACGGCACCAACGTGCAATTTCAGACCTTCTAACGTCACACGTTGTATACTCATAAACACACACACACACACACACCTCTCCCTCCCACCCTCCCCCTCTGTGCCATGTTGTTGCCGGTGCACGGTTAATCCCCCCGCCGTCCGTGCTCCACTCCATGCCCGTCTTTAATTCCCCCTAAAGCCCCCCAGCTGCCCTCCTGCCTCCGCACTCCGCACGACAGACCGCGAGCCACTCGGGCTGATTAATAATTCACCGGCGCGCGCGGCTTGCTCTCGTCCTGTTTCTTTTATTCCGGGCCCCCAGTGCCCTCGCTCACTTTCTCTCTCACTCTCTCTCATTCTATCTACCACTATCACTCTCTCTCACTCTATATCACTCTCTCACACACTCTCTATCACTATTGCTCTGCCTCTCTGTCTCTCTATCATTCTCTATAGCTCCCTCTCTTTCTCTCTCTCTCTCACTTTATCGCGCCGCACCGTCGCGTTTTTTCCAACGTGTATTGAACGCCGCCCCCCTGGTCGACTGGAGGTCCGCGTGCAGGAGGAGAGGAGAGCAGGATGATGATGGAGGAGAAGCGTGGAGCCGCCGCAAGGGAGAAAAGTTGAGTCTGACGAACCGGGAAACACTTACCTTCGAACGGACTGAGAAAGGAATCGGGGCCGGGACTCTCTCTCACACACACTCGCGCGCGCGCTCGCGTGTGCGCGCGTCCTCACACGGGCCGCCGGTTTTCGGAGAGACTTTTTTTGTGCAGTCGGGTTTCAGATCCGGACCACGGATTATATTTAAATACTTTTCCAAAATTTCTCCCGAGTCTTAAAGAAATAAGAAGATAAAAAGTAAAGGAAAGAAAGAAAATGCTCGTGGTCTCGAGGTAAAAAACGCTCCTGGTCTCTCCGACAGCGGCGAGGACAGAAAAAAGCGAGCGCTCCCTCTCTCCTACTCTTCTCTTTCTTTTCTTTTCTTTTTTTTGAGGGGGTAAACTTTTTTTCCGAAGGAGGAGGAAAAGAAAATGGGTCTTTGAGACTGTTTGGCACTCTTCCCCGCCGCTTCACAATGGTACGTGCTGTGTAAATCAACAGTTTGCTACTTTCTTTTCTTTCTGTCTTTTCGTGATGTTATATTTTGTGTTAAACATGTGTAGATTGCGAGAGAAAAGACGCGTTTTTATTATAACGGCTGAAATTCACCCTCCCCTCCATTTATTTACCATCACAACCACCGAAATCAAACGTCTTCCTGCCTCGCTCCAAAACTGTAAAACACCACGAAAAAATTATTTAACATTTTCTGTCCAACTGATGTCAAAAAGCTCTTTTTATATTTCAAACTCCTGTTTTGTTCCGGTGTTTATAAAATGTACGATACATGTCGGTTAGCGTGTTGTTTTGATGTCGATTAGCTTGATTAGCCTCCGTCTGGTGAGGGGAACTCTTGATTTGAGACCCCAGCTCTTCTCTCGGGACTGACAGGGGGGTTTAAAACTAGGGGACCTAGAGCTGAGACCTGCTGTCATGCCTGGGGTCACCTGCTCGAAAGTTTACCAACAAACTTAACCGTTTAGCGGCATAAACCGTCCGGCTGCAGCTGGTGAGTCTATTTGAATGAGTTCATACTGGCGCTCGGTTTGCTCAGGTCCGTCTAGCGTGGGTCAAAAAATAGCGCAAAATGTATTAAAAGTACAGGACAGCGTGTCACGTATTGCACTTGCTCCGCCGTCTCTCCATCCTTTAATGTGCGCTAGATGTGCCCCATTGCTGCACTTGCCATTATTTGCACTGGGAGTGTGGCACATGGAGCCCTCCGTAGCTGAAAGGCCCGGGGTGCCAGTGACCGCCCACCTCTGCTCTGTCAAAAGGCAACAAAGCTGTGTGTGCTCGAGACTTTTTATTAAAGGGACAATAGCTCTGGGTGCCATTCATTCATTTAGACCTGTCAGTCCCAAAGTTTCTGCAGCATGTCTGTCACACGCTGGGTTGCATTGATCTTTTTTATTGAGGATATTTATTAGCTCTTAAACACTTATAGAGAGCCGTGGCCACACACACACGCGGACACACACACACACACACACCAGTTTGTATTACTGTCTTCGTGGGGATATTTATTTTACTACTGCTAAATAATGTAACTCTCCAAAAACCAAAACGCTATTTTGCATTTCAGAAAATAGCTTTAAAATCTTTTAAACAATAATATTGTCTTCATGCAGGTACACACAGGTAAACATGCACACGTTTGTATTCCTGTCCTCATGGGATATTTTCAGTTGTCTTTTCCTGTTGCCAAATAATGTATGGCAACACGAAATTCTTTTTTTTTTTTTTGCAGTTCATATAACAGTTGAATTTGTTATTTTTAAACAATAATCTTTACGTCCTGCATTCTAAGCAGATTTACCTATCACCTTTTTCCATTTCCCAGAAATCTGAAACACGTGATGACACATACACATAATAAACTGCCATTTTTCAATCTGCTCATTTTACTGGTGTGGCAGTAAAGTAATGAAATGTCAGGTCAGTGCTACAGCACTTTAAGTTTCTATAATATTTTATATCTGCAGACCCCACATTATGCAGTATAAATTATTTGGGGGAAATGGAGGAACAATAATGATTTATCAGAATGAGACCTCCATCCATTCTTACATGAAAAAAATTATAGCTATTTCCTCAAATGTAGAATTTTGAACGTAGCTTTAAATCTGTTTCTGCTGATGCAAGATGTTTTTCTCTCATATTCAGTGCAATGACTGATAAAAATCAGTCTGCTTTCATCCTTAATAAAAAATCTTTTGCGCAAGAAGAGAGTCTCTGAGGGAGAGTATTACTGCTGTTTTCGAGGCTCATGGGACTAATTGCTGCTTCCATACTGAAATATCTGAAGAGGCATCCAGATTTAGGAGGTCAGAGTTGACAGAAATCAAAAGAAATTCTTGCATTTCGAGCTGTGTGAATTGTGCTATTTCCAATTAATAGAAAATGTCAGATGAAAATACTTGTGCCTCAGTGTCTTTAAGTCGTAATGACCTTGAACTGACAATGTGTCATTTGGCTCCTGATCTGTCTAGAGTGATTGGATCGCCCAAATTTGACTGGGTCTGCTGATGCGATCTAACCTTGAAGCGGCAGATGATTTCCAGGCGGGCCTGTATATCAGCACATTAATATGGATAATTATTTGTTTACTTGCTTTTTTAAATGGCACCGGCCCAAATAGGCCAGTCTTAAAGGAAGTGAGGGAATACATTCTGTGCTCGGCTCCGCTTGGGATTAACGTCTTCCCTTTAAAACCGAGGACTGAGCTGCCTTTAATTACTTGTTTTCAAACAACAATCGAAGCAAACTTTTTGATAGTTGAAAGCTGACAGCTATTGTGATATTGGACGCATGTCAGAGCGAGCTTTCGAGCTGGCACAACCGTATATACCATCATCAAACGGCCTCTCTCTCAGCTTGCATCTCCTCTGAATGTGTGGGAACTCAATGGCGTCTACTTATTATTCGCTTTAAAATGTGGATGATACAGAAATATGAAGATGCCATCTGCATCTAAAACAGTGTTTCTGATACTCTAGAAGAAATTCCAGTTTGTAGCACCGCAAGTACTGAGAGGTCCTTGCTCGATTAACCTTTTTGATCCAGTCTGGATGAATAGAAGCTAGTCAAAAGCACATTTAGAGAGCTTTGTTGCATGTGCTATAGTTTTGTTATGTGCAACTAAGAAACTCTCTTTAATCTGCACCTCAATTTTGTGGTCCAGGGTATCCAAACTTATCCTCATTTTCATTCCATTCCCATAATCAGTTGATAATTGGATACCCCTAATTTTGGTTTACTAAGTGATGACGCAGGATAGACACACCAAACAGCTAGAAATATATTGCTTTGACTCTTACTTTGTATTCCTAGGCAACAAACTTAATACCCCTGGTCACTGAACTGTATAGCTAAGGCAATTCTCAGGCACTTAAACTGAATCATCCTTTCACATCCTACCTTTTGGAGCCATTACACTGGCAAAACACCAAAATAAACAAATAACAAAGCACAAATGAGCAGGCTCCCATGAAGGCTTTTGCACATCCAATGCAATTTATTTATTCTGCATAATAACCCGCGATAGGAAATTACCGTTACGTTAGGCCACAATGCCTATAAAGAACGCAATTGTACCAGCATCTACAGCTCCAACATCCTTGCCAGCAAACAATAAGCAGTCTCCCACCTACACCTCCCCCTTTCTTTTGCTATTATATCCCCCCTTCACTCGTTTTCCTCTCCCCCTCTTCTCCAGAGATGCAGGTATGAAATATCACATTTTCCAGCGTTTTTCCCTGAAGTGGCCCTGGCAAACGTTCACACGGCGTACATTTCTCCTTTCATATATTTTTTCCCCCCCGCCATTTTTAACAAACAAGTCCGTCTCCCCCCATTGTCTTTGATGTCTTTGCCATATTACCCAGGTTTGGAGAGAGTTAATGGGTATGTAGAGATCCTGTGAATTCCCAGTCACCCACTATCTGCAAAGAGCCTGAGAGGAACACAGCAGGCCGCTTATTGTTTTTTCGAGCTGATGGCGGTGGTGATGGCGGTGACGATGACGATGATGATGTTAGGAGAGAATGTCCCCAAGAAAGATTAAGAATTCCTCTCAGGGAGGTAAAGAGTTGCCTGCTGGTCTCATGTGTTGTCGTAATGTGTAGCAAGACTGGTGTAGGGAAGGATTTGTGAGTAGATGGTTGGTTTTGCAATATGCGTGCATCTTGTGATTTATCCAGTGCCATGACGAGTGCCAAGTGGGCCATCCTGCAATCCACATACATTCAGTTGAGTGTGAATCTCTGTATATGAGAGAGCACAAGCTTGCTCAACCAAGAGGAATATCACAAATCTCTAGAAATTCAATCAACACCTTCAGGTTATTCAGATCATTGACTGCGATCTGTTGTCTCCTCATCACAGTCCAACCTGAAGAGACTGGAGGAACATTTATCAGCCAATTTTAATCCAACAGGCACTTTTAATACTCATTTAGGTCACAGGGCCTTTGAATATGCTTTTGTTGCTAGTAATGTGTTAATTAAGAGAGGCCATTTTTGCTCAGGGCTGGCCATATGGATTGGGCATATGTTGCATATATGTTGAAAAGGATGGTATATATAATTGATACCGTGCTCCACAAAAATCTACCGAGAGGGAAAAGCAGGCCAGTGCTACAGGGAACTACATCAAACAATCAGCGCAGACTCAAACAAACTATGCCCCTTTTAAGTGTGAAGGCAATCTAGGCAGAAAGAGAGAGAGAGAGAGAGAGTTTACAGTCTTCTAATCTAACTCAATAACTGGCTATTATCATTCTAGGAAGCTAGTCTGTCATAAAGTTAATCCTATCTAAATGCTCTTTTCATAAATGGTAAATGAAATGAAAGTGCAAATAAATACTATATGCTATTAAATGCTCAGATTTGTCATGCAACATGAATGAAATATGCTAACAATTTGATACTTTTTCCACAAAGTTGATCAGTATCACTACTAGTGGCAGAATTTAATCACCGTGATGGAAAACACAAACACCCAAAGCTTCACATGATTGCCAAATATGACGTCAGATGGACTGCCCTCATAATTGTTCACACTGCAGCTCTTTTATTATTATCAAGAGTATTTGTTATATTCCCAGTCACAATTAAACATTTTCAATAAATGAATGTATTGAGCCACTGGTACATGAAGTCATGAAGTGACTTGTAACTTAGATTTTATTTGATAGATGACAATAGCATGACACTGTCAAATAGCCAAAGATAGTTCATCAAGATTTGGACAAATAATGTAATAGCAGTGACACTTGGACTGACACTGTGGCAAAAAAACATGTATGTGTGGCTTATTTACAGCAGGCCTTGACCGAAAAGTCCAACTATTCCTTTAGGCACAGTGTGTTCTTAAGCAAATAGGGAATGCAATTTGCATCATGCTAACTGGAGGAAATTAGCCTTCACTACTTGTTAGCGGTGTGCAGGGCTTCAGTGCAGTTGTAAATAAGCAGAGTACGACCGACCTCTTCTGAATGTTTGACCACGGTTGAGGTCAGTGGAAAATCATGCAAATTCAACTTTTCATCGTATTACCTCTACAAAAGCAAATTCAGGGTATGCACTGCAAGATGTGACGCTAATTTTAGATGATTTTTTCAAATTGGTTTGTGGGCTCCATCAAAAAGCTTTCAGAATTAACCGAAGGAAGTAACAGCTGCGCTTGGGGCTTGTACTGTTGATCTCTAAGTCAAACTCAGATGGCTGGCATCGGGAAGTACACCCTGCTTCCACTGGAAAAATGACCGCTTGTACACAAACGACTTTGCTTTTAGACTGGAGAACACTGCGATACACTTTAGTGTAATTGAGAAGTACTTCAATGTTATAATATACCAGTGCAGTTCAATCAGTTTAGCCTTCTAAGGCATGTTTAGACATTCTGAGGTCTGCAGAGGGCTAACAAGAGAGAAAGGGAAAGGCCATGTAACCGCTCATTGCTGTGGATATGAATAGCTTGTGTTGCAGTGACAGCTCGGTTAGCCAGCGTCTGGGACTTATTATAGTCCTGTGTGTGAGCGTGTACGTCTGTGTGCATGTCTGTCATTTTAATGTTGTGTGTATTTTTATACAAGTGTGTATGGTATAGCTAAACATTTTTATATGGGTGCGCATTTGTACGTTTAAATCAAATGCAGCTCATGAGCTTACAGTGAATTGACGTCCTTATCGTAAGCTGAGAGCTGCTTCGTCATAAGAGTCTGGTACAATAAAACAGGCCTGGGTGTGTTCTTACAGATATACTGCTGATCTGGGACAAATTCCCTGAGAGATTCACTGATCATATAACAGTGAAACATAGAAAGGCCAGTCCTGAGGCGCACTTCATTTCCCGGACATGGCATTAATATCTGCTTTGCTGTCTGATTTATCGTTTTTTCACTAATTCACTAAAAGTCACAAATCAACATTTTCAATGAATGTGCCATTGTTACACAAAGTCATCCGTAGTGCATGGCTTTCAACATTGATTTTATTTGATAGATGACAATAGCATGACACTGACAAACAGCCCAAGACCCACAATGTAGTTGCAGCGACACTTGGCATGACACTGGTAATGTTTGGCTTTTTACAGTAGACCTTAAATGAACAGTCCAGCTATTCCTCTAATAAAGCGCGGTACGCTAATCTGGGACAAATTTCCTGAGATATGCACTGATCATATAACAGCTCGCCCGAAACATCGAAAGACCTGCCCGGGAGCTGGGTTATCACTCTTTATATCCTGAGGAGCACTTTATATCCCAGACATGGCTTTCCTCACTGCTTCGCTGTCTGATTTAACGTTATTTCACTAATGACTAAAAGTGGGAAGGGGAGCTTATTCAGCCCCTCGGCCCCAGCCAGGCTCTTCCTCAGCATACAAATGAACTGGCATGAATGGGGTCGACACTCAGAGAAAACACAAACTACCTTGGCGGCCGCACAGGGAGAAAGGGCCTGCTGTGTGAATGCTGGGTGCCGAATAAGTCATGGCTATACTGGAAAGTCAGCAGGTGTGGACCTAGACCAGTCGGAATCTCTGGTCTGGCTGTGCGCAGCACACAGAGCGGTATTGAGGAGGTATTGGGGATCCCACTGAGACAGATCACAGAAGCCCACACAGCACCTGGGCCGTGCAGCATAAAGCCTGCTTACACTGCACTGTCTCGTTAGCTGGGTGGTTCTATTCGGCCTGGGTGTTTAGTAAATCCGGCATGTGACCATGATGTGTGGAGAAATTATACAGGGAGTGCCGTTGTTGTTTGTTAAAGACAAGTTAATATTCGCAGAACATAGCTTAACCTCTGCATTCTTCTTGAGATCTGTATGGACAGATAGATAAATATCAATTCCGATGCTGTCATATTAAAACCTAACACGTTTTTGGTTTAATTCAAATTAGAGCCGAATGGAACGAAATGGTGCAAATTTACTCAAAGCACACACTAATGTTTTTACGATTTTTTTAAAGAAAATATATGAGGTTTTTCTATGACAACGGCATGCTGTTTTTCTGAACAGAACAATGTTAGACACTGTTGATTAAGAAAGCAGTGATGTAAGAGAAGTTGAACTGATGCTGTGTGTGACTTTTATATTACATTTCAGGCCACCGAAACCTTTCTGGTGAACGAAGACCCGTCCAGAGGTCCTGGGATGCCAGAATGCTTTGTAGTGTCTGATTCCTACAGGGTATGCCTCATTATTACTATTATCCTTATTATTTAAATTGTTATTATCCTTATTGTTGTTATTATTGATTTGTTATTTGAGTCAGCGGTAATTACAGCGACAGATAGTCCACTTTCATGCTCTTGATAATTGCACCACAATCATAATGTCATTCACAACTCTCTCTCCTCAGCTGCAAGCTATTACCATCATTATTTCCACACACACTTTGGGGAGGGAGAGAAGAAAAAAAAAAAAAGGAAAAAGAAACCTTACAACTCAGCCGAAGCACTGCTTCTCTCGTGGGAACGAAAATTATAACGATAATGTGCAGCACACTTGTATAAAATGTGAGAAGGACACAGAGGGAAAGAGGGAGGGCGAGGGAAGGAGAGGTGAGGGTTTTAAAACTACACGCAGTTGAAGAAAGAAAAGAAAAAAACAGTGCTCGGCTTTTAAAATTCTGCCCCGCAAGCTCATTTGGGTTTACAGCAATGGGAGTAAAATAAAATGGCCATAAAAACAGAAGGACAGGATGAAGAGATGGAGGGATGGAGGATTGGAGGGTTGGAGGGATGGTGCTGGGAGTCCGTGGATGACTGAAAATGGGTTTGTTAATGAGCTGGGAGCCGGATTTCTACTCTTTGTTTCTTTTTGTTTCCAGCGGATGGCTTTTGCCAAGTTTCTCAGAGAAAATTTGGGTTGCTCCGGCGTATCGAGTGTCTCGGGGTGCAGAGACCAGCTGAAAACGGAGGGAAAATGGGAAGGTGCCATTGGTGGGGAGGTAGGAGAAGGGGCGGGGGAACAGAAATGGCAATATTGGATATCAGGGATCAGCGAGTTTGCGGACAGTCGGAGGAGAGGGCCTGCTGGTCTGGCCTGGAGTTTCACACAGGTGTAATAGTGGTGAATAGCTCGGAATAAGGAAGTCCTGCTTCAGACCCCGTATCTTTAGTCAATCTAGTGGCTCCTTTTTAATGAAAACTCCCTGGATGATTGGCTCATTGTTCTCAGAACACCAGCTTTTTTAAGCCGCCAAGTGTTGAGTCACTCTTCTGTGGTTTTAAACCAGTAGCTAATGCGTTAGCACAACTCCAAATGGCACATCCGTCATACAGAAGAGTTTAGAATAACTTAACGCCTTGCAGATGCCGGCCTCAATATGCTGGCGACTGTCGAGCGATCACAGCTAAGTGTGCGGCGAACGTGTGCGTTTTAGTCTTGTGAGAAGGATGCTCGCCCGCTCCTAATCTAGGCCCAACATATGGTTCTGCCATGTGTTAGCTCCATCCACTCTGACCGCTAAACATTGGGCTCATTTATGGAGCGATGGTACATGAGTCCTCCTAAGTGTCGGGTGAAAGTTGTTCTTGAGTGTCAGGAAAATTTCCTTCCTCAATACCGCTGCAATAAAAGCCACAGTTCGTCGTTTACAAGGAGCAGCGTCAGTGACAGTCCTCTCCCACAGTCCTGTATTGTGTTTAGAATTCTGTACCGTAAAACATATTCCCTTTTTAGGGGTACTTACACATGCAGGCTGAAGGGTCACGAGTGGTCACTCTGGCTGCCAGTGACCGCACACCAAAAGCGACTCTCATTAAGTTACAGTATCTGCAGATGGTGCGGTTTGACCTGACCCCCGTCACTCAGGCGCATGCTAGCGCGCACACTGGCCCGAGCGCTCCCTCCTCGCCGTGCTCCCTCTCTCTCCCTTGGCTGTGTGCGGTAATTGGCCACACAGTGCCGGCTCCGCTCTTTGTTTCCCCTGCAGTGGCTTGCGGTGGTGCTGTGCAAGGCAGCAGGCCTCATAAATCCTGAGGCCTCGGGTGTCAGTTCCAAAACTTCAGCTCCGCTTCCCCACAATGACTTCACCCCCACCAAGCTTCCCCACCCAGGCACACACTCTCCAGAACTTTGCTTTCTTTCCCTTTAGCAGCCTGCTTTTTCTTTAACGCGCACTCCCAGTTCTGTTACAAGCTTTCATTATCTGGCCTTTGGATTCCACACCAACAACAACATACATGTGTGTCTCTGTGTGAACTCAAGACAAGATCCCTAACTGTCAGCGTCTGACAAATGCTTGTCATCACTCTATAACTTATAACTTTTTTCCTTTTTTTTTTAAATTCACAAACGCTACTGTCATCTGTCCTTGTCCCCGGATAGCCCACCCATTGTACAGCGTACATAGACGCCTTAGATGTGATCTGCAATCTTATCAGCAAAGTTTTTCTTTTCTTTACAGCCAAACACTGGGAGTACTGTTTCGCATATTATGTGTCTTGCGAGCACAGTCTGTGTTTGTAAAATGATCCGGTTTGCCATTACAAACAGCTTGTACTAGTGCAATACAACATGTTACATTGATACCGACCATATTAATGTAGTAAGTCATGAGAGGCCATGTACTACAGTCTCATGTGAAGCAGAGTGGTAAAAAACAAGGTAAAATATAACAATGTGCAATAATTAATTTTATTAATAATAATAAAGCAAAATAAACAATTGTTCCACCAAATAGTTTCTAGTTACCATACAACACAACTGTCACAGTCAGATGTTTACCAACAGACCAATTTTTTAATACCACAGATCATTAATACATTAAGTATTTGAAAACGGCTTGGAACTATCCACTTTGACTCATAATTCAGCAGTATAATTTACTAGTACAGTAGTAGCAGTGCATTCGTAATATTGGGTTTAATTTACATTTGCATCTGTATTGCCCTTCAGTCTTCCCTAGCGCCCTTGACTTTGAACGATCAATTTGTCAGTCCATTAATTTAGTTCTCAAGCTTTCAAATGTCTGAGATGATAATTTAGCTAGCGTTAACTCTCAGTCTCCTACTTAGTATGTCCATTGTTACATCATTATTATAATTTTTTAAATGTTGTATGTGTCTCCGTTTTGAGGGGTTAAAAATTGTGACATGCAATGGAAGGTTATAAAATATTCAGGTTTGGTTTTTAGTTGCACTCATTTAAATGATCACTATTTTGCACATGCAAATTATACTTTGCGGTCTTTAATTTTGACATCAAATGTAGATTTTTTTTCTGAACTGGAATTTTCTGTCCAAGTCATTTAATTAATTGTGTTAATTAACACAAACAGTACAAAGAGGAACTAAACACTGGCCTCAGAACGGTGCATCACTACACCCCTAACGCTCGATTTAATCTACAAACCTGTCCAAACATTAACTGTACAGCTTCCTACTCACCTCACCACAGCCTAACTTTGTATTTTTTTTACCCATCTGCGTTACAAGCCTTGCGTTTGTTGCCGATGATTCACGTCCTTCCTTCCAACTGAGCATGACTGTTTGAACATGTACTGAACAGTGCCAAGGTTTTAGGCACCTGAGAAAATATTTAAAAACTATAGATGAGCACTGACAGTTTTTTTTTCATTAATAATCCTAAATATACTCAGTCAAACTATAACTAGTAAATAGAAACAACATTATACAGTAAAGAGAGATTTGTATCTATAGTAGGCCTATATCAATGTGTTCCCTGTGCAAACCCAGTGTTAGTTAAAACCTGGTCAGTGTTCAATTAAAAGTGATGCAATTTCACAAATCTTTCACATCTGGAACCAAACCTGTGTTCTCCTCACCAGCTCACAGATGATCCTCACAGACTACTTTTTTACAAACAAAACACACCATCATACTTTTCACTGTATTCTTGCTTGTTTTGATTTATTCTGATATTAGTTTTACCAGCAGAAAAGATCCCCTGAGAAAATGATTTTAAACAGTCTGCATAGGTGTCTAAAATTTTGCACACTACTGTACCAAACCTGCCCCCCCCCATGACAATCTCGGCAACACACACACAGACACACACACACACACCTTCTGTTGGACTAACACTGGCTGCTTTGCTACGTTAACTTACGTCTTATTGTTTTCTGTGTGTAGTTTAGCATCCTGAGAGTCTCTCTCTCTCACACACACACAATGCCGTTCTCCGTGCTCCTGATCTACTATAGCAGTTGAGGCTCTGGCGGAGGGAGGGAGAGAAAGTTTTTTCCCCTTCTCTCTCGCTCTTTCTCCTCCCTCCTCAAAAAGTTTTAGAGGGAGCTTTCACTTCGAGCTAGGCGGGGTTAACACCGAGAGCGTGGAGTGAGAGAGAGAGAGAGAAAGAGAGAGAGAGAGAGAGAGAAAGAGAGAAAGACAGAGAGTATCGAGAGACTGCAATGCAGCACCACAGCGAGCTTCCATCCGTCTGCAGCTCTTCTCACAGCTAAAAGCTCAAAAACATGTACTCCCCGTACTGCCTGACACAGGTAAACCCGGCCGCTCGTCCACTCTCTCTCTCTCTCTCTCTCTCTCTCTCACACACACACACACACACACACACACCCAAACACGCACACTCACACACACAGTCACCAGTAGGTGACACTTTTAACCAGTTTGTGTCGTAAATCGGTTCTGCTTCTTTAACCGAGTTTCTTGTTTTCAAACTCACTTTTGCTTAGCTCTGTCTCTCTCTGTCTTTTTCTCTCCCCCTCTCGCTCACTCCCTCTCTATCTCACTCACACACACTCACACACACGCCGAGGCTTGACACTTGGTATCGTAGCTCGGTTTTGGTGCTTTAGCTGAGTTTCTTTCTGTTTTTCGAGCGCAGCTTTACATTTTCCTCCTTCCTCTCGTTGCACATGTGGTTCAGAGGGAAAATGGCGAGTCTGTTTGATATAAAAGGAGGGAGAGGAGGAGGAGGGACACAGACTTTGGACTTCAGTTGAGGAGTTTAGGGCTAATTTTTACTCCCTGCTCCTCCGGCGAGCCGCTCTCGGGAGTTCAGGCCGGAGAAAGAAAAGGAAGGAGAATAGAATAGTAGCTCAAACTGTTGAACGCCAAGCGCTTTAGGTTCTTACTCGGTTTAAATATTTTTGTTTTAACGCTTTCAGTGAATTGCTTATTAGTATTTTTTCACGTAAAAAGGGCACGTTCGACAACCTGAGCGAACTCTCGCGCTTTTCCTCTTCCTTAAACCAGTGAATGGGCTTTTGAATGTGTGTGAAATCATCTGCTGCTCATCTGATTTTGAACTGTTGCAGTTATGAAGGATTTAGGCCCACCGTACAATACGCAATACAGATCATACTGAATGATGCTGCATTGGAGAAATCATTGCAGATTTATGAGGCATTTTAGACCTATATGTATAAACACATATTCTATCTATCTATATATCTATA
>JBBKCR010000027.1:10791918-10818799 GCA_037577295.1 Ladigesia roloffi | reverse complement strand
GTGTGTTTGTGTGTGTGTGTGTGTGTGTGTGTGAAAAATACCTGGGGGGTTAACACCTTTTTTTAATGGCACTTCTTATGCATATTTTTCATACTATAGCACAGATATGTGAAACAGGAAATTCTTCCTTCTGATTTAAAGCCATAAATCTTAAAATTCTTTAAACTTGCCTCACCATATAAAGAGCACATAATCTTTAATGCATTCATTTTAAAGAAATAAGATCAGCTTCTTATTTAACCAGTTACTTGCCAGGAGCCGTTCCTCTTTGCATTGTCAGGAAGTCCTGCGTAAAAAGAAATCTTATTTATTGCAGAAAACACATGCACTTTTCTTCTCCAATATATTTTCATGTCACAAGACCGCACTTGATTCTAAATGCAAGTTAATGCACCAGTACTCTATCTGCTTTTTTTTTTCTATTTCCCGCCACTTTTCTCCTTGGGTTTATGTCTGCTCTGATAACTTTTTTATCACACTAGCTGAGCCACATTTAATGTATTTTTTATGCAGTTCCAGTAAGAGGCTAGTGTGTATTGTCATGGTCCACTTATTAAAAAGTGGATTAAATAGCTCTGTTGCCTGTTTTACGCTCCAGTGGCATGAGTTCTGTATGTAAAATCGTCACAGCTATTTCACTGCTATTGAAAAGCTGAACATGTTTGTTATTACAGCAGAATAACATGTCAGGTTTGTCATTTACGCTTCTTGCTCTCTGCAAATCCCTTCACAACCTTGTGTCCATTTTCCACAAGAATTCTAATCACTTTTCCCCCTGCATTTTTGTTTTTTAACCTGTCCCATAACATTGTGTTTTTGTTGTGTTGTGTTTTTAAACGGCACAGTAGCTTTTCAGTGCGGGAAGAGTGATCAGAAGTGTTCTTTAGTTTGGCAGAGTGGTGTGAGTGTGTGTGTGTGTGTGTGTGTGGGGAAGGCAGCGCGGCGGAGGTTTACACGCGGACAGACCACAAACTGTCTGTTTTTACTGAGAAACGCCACAGTTATCCAAACGTCTCTTAGCTGGGGCTTCGTCTCTCTCCTGTCTCGCACTAAGAAGCTCTACTCCTTCATCAACTTTTCTAAACTCACACTTTCATACGTTTTGTCTGCGGGTTCCTCCCGGCAGAAACAGAGTTTGCGTTCCTGTGTTTTTCCTGCCCACCTCCAGTGGCTGTTTTCTTTCTGCCAGTGCGAGGCTCCTCAGCTCACATATTATCGAAGTGTAGTCGTAGTAGTAGGATTTATCTTGCCCAGCAAGTGAGTGACAAATAGTAGCCGCCCTTGGGCACAAACACACACATACACACACACACGTCTGTTTCCTGCAGTTTCACCGCACGGGTCTGGGCAGCAGTTCTGGGTGACGGTGGATCTGTTTATCCCTGGGCAGTGGTGGACATGTTGTCTGGCAAAGTCCGTGTGATTCCTAATTCATTCCTGATTTTACAGTGGTTTTATTAAAACAATTTCAGTCCTGTGCCTCTGCCGCTGCTCAGCAGAAGTTGAGTGTGTTTCTACTTGTACTTACAGGATTGAGGTCTGTTTTCCATTGCAAACCCTCAAACAATAGTTCCAGTCCTCACAGTCACATTCTGTAATTGAGAGAAACAATATAATTTAGTGTCACTTTGGGTTATTTTACAGTCAAGATCAGTCTAAATTACTAAATTGCAGCACTTGCATTTTAACTGCAGGTCCCTTTGAAAGCTTTGCTCACATTTCCTCTGACCATAAATCAGCAAAAGTTGCGGATTATCAGGCGTCAATGGGCATTATGGCAAAAAAATGCAGGTTACACTTTTGGTTCACTCCAGATTAATGCAGACAAACCGTCTGCAGGCCGGACATTTATCAAGAACGCTTTAGTCATTTTGGGGGATTTTGAAGGCCCGGCTAGTGTTCCTGTAAGCAGATCAGGCCAGATTTATCTACTGCGTCTGAAATCCACATATTTACCAGCTTAGGTTTGCGACGAACCCTTACGCACCTCACTTCCAGATCAAGCAGGATGAAATGCAACTGGAAAAGCAAATATACAATATTATAATATTACCAAACGGCCTCCGGCTTGTCTTGGCTCGACCAGAGCCTTTTTATAAAGGATGTAGAGAAAATTGCTGTGCAGGCATATTTTTTTAAGTTTCTTTTTTTCTTCCACCCCCCTCTCCACCCGCTCCTTCAACATTTTATAGCCTTGAGGTTTTCTCAGTACAATATAAAAAAGCTATATTTGCAAGACCTCTGGAATTAATAAGTGTTAGGACTAACGTGGTTCTGCAACAGGGAGGACGCAGCTCGCAACAATGCAGCTCGTGTGCTTTTCCATTAATTAAAAAATAATAATTGATAACAGAGGCTGCGGCCAGAGGCGCACGTGGGGCACACACGTACGTGCGTGAGTCTGTGTGTGCAAAAATAAAGTAAGCAGCATGATTCCATTTTTTTTTGCTGAAGTTTTTTTTTTTCCTGCAGATTAGTCTTTTTATGTGCTGCAGAACTTTAGAATTCTGGTGCAGCAGAACCTTCAGGATGCGACAGTTCGAATTCGAACCCTCCCGCTGCATAGCCCTCCTGCGTTTAGAGCCCTCGCGCAGCGGCACACAAGCGCGCGCTCGAACGCTCAAGCTGTAGAAACCTCCTGCGTTTAGAACACTCGCTCTGGAGAATCTCCTGGGTTTAGAACCCGCGCTATACAGAATCTCCTGGGTTTAGAACCCTCGCGGCACAGATACACCTACATTTAGGACGCTCGAGCTACAGAAGTTTGACAACGCTACGCTCGCGCAGCCTCGCAGTGGAATTATTTTCTTCTGGGGAAGGTGGAGGCGGGCGGAGGGGTGGGGGGGATCCTGTCCGACAGACGTTTTTTACGTTA
Organism: Ladigesia roloffi; assembly: GCA_037577295.1. Classification (NCBI taxonomy): domain Eukaryota; kingdom Metazoa; phylum Chordata; class Actinopteri; order Characiformes; family Alestidae; genus Ladigesia; species Ladigesia roloffi. Next base: position 10,815,924 of record JBBKCR010000027.1, on the reverse strand, counting down.
TTTTTTTTGTTCGTCAGTTTTAATTGCGGTTAATAATTAAAACTGGATCAGACGAAGTCAGGGATGACAACAAGTGTAAACAATCAGATGAATAATTGACAGTGATAAAAGCTTTCCTGGAATGGAGCGGTGTGCCGTGCTTAGGGTCGAGGGGGACGGAAGCCAGAATTCACATACACACAGTCGGAGAGGCTGTAAAGCAGAGCAACCTTGCTCTCTGTGTTGGGATTGTATGATCTGTAAATACAATCTTATTTGAGGTAAACAAATAATACATCTTTTGAAGGAAAAAAAAAACAGTGTCATTATGGCTTGTAGATGTACACTATTTTAATTACTGTAATCTTACTCACTCTGTCAGTCCTCAACACTTTAATAAATACTATCCAATAATATTTGTCCAGTAAAAAGCTCTTCTTTCCTTTTTTTTAATAATGCCTCTAATAAGAAGACCCTTTTTCTATGGTGCACTGATTGCTTGAGGAGCAAAGGTGCCTGAAAACAAAATTCAAACTTCTCAGTATTATATTAGAAACACCATCCTTAATTAATGCTCAGTAATTCTAGTCGTTTTGTTTCATTGTTTGTTTAAAAGAAACAAAAAAGTAGAAGGATATGGAGGTCACGTCAGCTTTGCGCCCGTTTGGTTTTGTCTTGTGTTTGTACACCAGCAATGAAAAAAAAAGTCATGTTGAATTAAAAAAAAGTAATTTAGCAATAATCCATCGGTTAATAATTGAGAATTTACAGTCCTGTCATGTGTAGGTTTCATTAGACTAAGTCGCTTGTAAATTTCTGCTTAGTCCTAAAGCTTAAGCCAACGTAAGGCTGCTTTGAGGCTTAGACATTCGGTCATTGGTTAATCACATGAATGAAGTTATTGTATTTATTATCCTTATATTTGTTAAGTCTTGCTAATGTTATTTTGTGAGCTATATTTCTGTTGCATGGAGTCCTTTGACCCCTCGCTAGCTTCAGCGCACCATTTACCTCACAGCGCTCGGCCTTTTCTTCCCTTTGTTTTCCTTTTCCTTCCCTTTTCCGTGATATAAAAATTTGCATTGGGAATATTTTTCTTTAAAGAGTCATATTCACCGGTACAGTAAAGAAAAGCTGGCCACAGCATTTGAACTGTAAAGGACAAATGAGTTCAGGCTTCATGAGCTAAAGGCCCATCTCTCCCGTAGGCCAACGTAAACAACTTTTACAATTGCTTGGGCTTGAAATGATTAGGCTACAATTATCCACGTTCTTCACAATATACAGGTAATATACAAGCTTTTTATTAAGCTACAGACTGCAGTCTAAACCACAAATAAAACTTTTGTGGGCTAATTAGCCCGAAGAAATCTAATGTGCCTTTTTTAATAAGGCTTGGTTCTGTGCTTCGTTATCATTCAATGAAAAAAATAACACAATTTAAAAATTACAGTACTGGTGTGAATGATAAAAAAAAAAATTTCTTCTGAAGCTTTGGACCAGTGGTTAAAACTAAATGAAAGTTTGCTTTTTTAATTTTTGTATAATTGCTAATATTCATCATGTATTAATCCATTGTTGTGTTAGATAATTTTCAGTTTCCCAAAGGAACTAAAGAAAAAAAAGGGATCCATCAAGTCTTTCTGAATAAAACTGAATCGAAGACTCTTTGCGGTTTAGCTCAAGAGGAGATGTTGGCCTGCAGACAATACTCGGAGCGTAGCGTTATCACTGCTCAGATGGATATTTTCAGCTGAGGTCATTCAGCTACTATATACTTCACCTTCCTCTGAAAACTACATTTAGTCATATTTTGAGAGGTGAATGTTCAATCTATCTCCAGCAGCCCTGCTTGCACTCTCTCGCTCCCCAGACCTGGAAAATGAGTTGGAACAGCTGTTCAGGGGATTAAAATCTGATGGAACCACAGTCTGAATAAACAGGATCGTTGGACATTTTGGAATTAAAGCCACACGCACACATATGGACACTGACCACAACTCTCTCATAAATACATTCACTCAAAAATTCAGGTGTGTAAAGGTCTCACTTAGTCATTCACTCTACCTTATGTTTCATGCATATTTGCTCATCTTCACTGTTTTAGACACACACACACACACACACAGACATGCAATAGTAGTCCAGTGCTTTAATGCAGATTAGGCCTATGTGGTATTATCGCCGGATTAGTCAGTGTTGCAGGATCTTAGTTTTTAGGCTGGAGTGGCAGTTACAATTTTTCAGCCGTGTCTAGCTATTCGGAACGGTAAATACATTGTGAGGCAGCCTTGATAGTAAGTCTTGAAAAAGCTTTTACTCTCTATGGGCCCATATTTTCCAAATGAAGACTAAAAAGACTTGATAAAGTTTTAATCCATGTCCAGAAAACCAGCAGGGTCTTTTTAAAGAAATTGTGTTGCATTGAGAATTTTGCTATTTGATTGTGTGAAATATGGAACACATTAGTGGACCAAATAGCAATTATTCCCTGTTGCAGCGAAATGATAATGCACATGGACATGCGGTGCTTTTTCCATGCGCATTGTGAATTCGATTCCGAAAAAAGATAGACTGGCCGGAATGTCAAAATATTCTTTTTGCTAACTGGAGAACAGTAAGGGAACGTCTTGTTTCACTTTGTAAGTCCATGACATCACTGCGCTGTGCATTTACGTGGATGGCGGGCGGGTACTGTAATTGGAGCCAGTGTCTAATTGAGTGTTATCCGGTGGTACCGAGTCAGGCTCATTTCCCAGAGCCGTATCGGGGCAGCAGGCCCGGCAACAATGTGAGCCGCGCAAAGGGACACTGTGTTCCTTTTACTTATTCATTCCTGCCGGGCCCCTGTCGTCTCCTCTACCCCACAGCTCCGGCTCCTGTTCGCTCCGTCCAGAGGGTCAACAATAATAAAAACCTGTGAATGACAAGCTATCTTGGTGCTCTGTGGTGTCGAACCGACATCAAATCTTTTGTTCGTCATCAAATCGCTCAATTCGAATTTGTAAAATGGAGTGAAAAATTCCTTTACCGGTACAAAAACCCCCAAAACAAAATGGCTCTTGAAAATGGACACATCTCCCATTTAGCCAGGCTGGCAGCAATAGAGCAGTACATATTCAGCACATAGTCGGGTAATAAATCCCCCGAACAGCTCATTCTGTTTTGCTATCAGTGTATTAGGTGATGGCAGAAACAAAGGTGGCCTGAATTAGATGCAAGCTGGCAGAGGGGAATATAGCTTAGAATGAAACACCATGTAGTTTTTTATCTTAAGCCGTATACAGAGAGGCCTGAATCGATCGCTCCTCATTTGCTATCTGCACAGCTGTCCCAGTATCCGTGGAGAATGGATTCCTGCTGCTATTGCCATGGGAGTCTCCAGCCAAGAAGAATAGGAGGATATCCAGTGTGAGTGTGTGTGTGTGTGTGTGTTAGTGAGTGTGTGTTTGTGTGTGTATGTGTGTATGTGTGTGTGTGTGCGTGTATCCTCCTCCCTTCCCCTTCGCTCATGTCACTCCTGGCATGGATTAGGCCTTGGCAGGGCCTGGCAGTGCCCGTAGCTCCGCTGCGGCTCTGCGGTTGCTGATATGTTGTGTTGTTGCCATGGTTATGGAACACACACTCGAACACAAGCGCAAATTACATAATTGAGCCCGCATATACATAAGCCACGAAACATATTTTTTCTCTCTTTTTCTGGAACATCGGGGCTAGTAAACGATCGAAGACGATCAGAACTAAGATCTTTGGGAAGGCAGAGAAGGCCTCCTCTAAAAGCACTGATGAAACAGCCTCTCGCTGAGTCCGTATGATGCGGAAAAGAGCCGTCAGACGACGCAACATGCTATGCGTTTACCGGATTAGCCATCAGTTTTAACACTGACCCTTTTTGCAGGTTTATTTTTCTGTTTCTTGCTGTCGGGGCTTTATTTTAGGTGGTTTGCTTAACTGAGAGAGAAACTAACTAGGCTGGAGGATGTAGATGGCTGCAGTGGATATCTCTGCCAGACTTGGCGTTGGTTTGGCGAAGCTACGCTGTGTTGCTAGGCAGTTTTTTCTGCTTTGGCTTTGTGCTCCATTGGTTCCATCTTTGTCTGAGGCGATCGGTTTGCTCTTTGTTTTCGATTAGCACACTTCTGCGGCCAAAAACGCAACACCAGAGGTGTTCGGTTCATGGATCGTTGCTCTGTGGCCACTATTTCAGCGCCTACCAAGTCTTTTTTACAGCTTTGGCCGCTGAGATGTTCAGGAAAGAGCGATAGCAAAGAGTTTTCTTGAGAGTTTAGGTCAGAATTATGGTGTTTTGACAGCATGCCCTTGTTGTGATGGTCCTATATGACCTTGTTGCCAGTTTTAGAGGTGTACACTGTAAATGCCTGACCTATATCCAATACAGACTGATCTCAAAATAGCAGCTCCATCATAGTCAATGACACATGGCAAGTGTGAAATCTGAGAAGGAACTCTCTCTCTCTCGCACTCTCTCTCGCTCTCTCTCTTTCTCTCCGTCCCTCTCTCTTTAGAGTCTGTATCTCTTTCTCTTTCTCACCCCCTCCATCATTTAAACAGACTCATTTAGAACTGTCTAGCCTCATGCATAATGCATGTGAACACACACACACACACACACATACACACGCACACACTCTCCTACCTCTCACACCTGCACACACTTAAGCACATGGGACGCAGGTGTGCATTCTTGACTCATCCGTGTCAATCTGGTGGCGATTGTAGACATCACGCTCAGCTCTGACGGTGCTGTGTGTGTGTGTGAGTGTGTGTGTGTGTGTGTTTGTACGTGGGAGGGAGTGTGTGCGCCTATGTGTGAGAGAATTTGACTGAAAGGGAATGGCGGCCTGTAACTCTGCCAGAGTGCCACATGTGCCAGAGCCTCGGCTGACTCTTAACCCATATGGCAGTGTGCTCCGACCCCTGCAAACTGTCTGACTGTCCAAATGCATTGCATTAGCACGTTTTCCCCTGCACCTGCCTGCACCCATAATTAGGTATGTGCAAAGGCATATCAAAACAACCATTCTCTGCATTAGCTGCAGCAGCGCAGCGATTGGTTGAGGCCAGTGATGACGTGAGATCTAATTTGTTGGTGCCAGTCTTGTGCAGGCCTGTCCAGCAGTGATTGCTGTATGTATGTTATGCCATTTCGTCCTTTGTTTTGTAAATAATGATACTTGGATAAGGGCCCTCTGTTCTGAATGGCGCAGTCACTTTGGCGGTTGTCCGTAGAAGCACTTTCTCCAAATTCTCCATAAGTCGCAACGAGCTTCAAAGGCTCCCATAGGCTGATCTCAGTTCACATTATTAAACCAGAAAAAAAATCACTAACTTGTTGAACGTGGGAGGAAGTCGTATATTTTTATTTCTCTTAAGTGTTTATCCAGATACAGGGAGTGAGAGCGAGAGAAAGAAAGAGTGAGTCAGTCTTTGAGAAGTCTTGTCAAGCACCTTAGGAGTTAAACACACAGCGGGGAGACAGCTTTCCTGTCTAGAGGCCTGCTGGGAGGGTGCAGGGGAGAGATGAGGCTGTATCTATTTTTTTTTTTGGGGGGGGGGGGGGGGATTTTCTGTCAGAATTCCTCAAGTCTTCCAGTTTTAGCTCGAGTTTTATGAAAGGAGAACAAGAATCAAGTCCATAAAGGTGAGAAAAGCAACTTGTTGTGTGAGCCCCGACTGTCTGGTTTAGAGGAGCCTGATACGCCAAAGGAAAGTGCAGCCTGCCGCTGGCGGGAAGAAAGTATGGACTAGTCTCGTCTTTCTCTCTCTCTCTCTCTCGCTCTTTCTCTCTCTCACCCTCCTTCTCGCTCTTTCTCTCTCTGTGCAAGCAGGAAGTTGGCTTGAGGCCAGCGGTGGAAAATCTATACCCGGTTGCATAATATAGCATATCTTTACCTCACATGAACCTAGCGGAGGAACGGCAGCTGTGAGCAAACAGAGAGAGAACGAGGGAGGGTGTGTGTGTGTGTGTGTCTGTGGGAGAGAAAGAGAGAGAGGGAAAGAGATCCCTGTGAGCATTTGCTATCTGTGGTTTCAGGCCACAGGCTGTAGGCCTTTTCGAGACAGATTCAGTACAGCACATTGGAGTGCAAGAATCAGTTTCTGTCTGTTCAACAGACAGTCCAACAGTGAACACTCGGCCTCAGACCAGCAGCTGTCCCAACCATTCTGTCTCAGTTTCAGAAACTTCATGTCAAGCCCAGTAACTGAAGTTTACACGTCTTTCCTTTAATACTTCATATCCAAGTTCCTTTATACATTTGTTTGACACTCCTCTTACAAATCAGCTTATAGGCAGGCCCCAGACGAACTGTGAGCTCATGATATCATTGCGGTGGTCTTTGAGAGAGGGGCCATGTGTAAAGGAACCCACGGCTCACTTCTCAGAGAAAAGCCCAGCTCTTCAAATGGGCTGGCTTAAGTGGTGGTCACCGACGCCACCGTCCGTCTCACACACGACTAATAAGAGAACCAAGAGCGTTTGGTTTTTCAAACTTTAAAAAAAGTGAAAAAATATGTTCCAATATTTCATGGCGCACCATCCCCCATTTCTGAAAGACTTGGTGAGGGGTTGGACGAGTCGGAGAATGAGAAAGTGAGAAAGAAGTCTTCCTGTTGGTTTAGTGTGTTTCAATACTCTCTACCGATTCAGAACGTTTCAAGAATAACACTGCTGGGCCCAAACACACAAGTGCTGCAGCGTAACTCCGAGTGACATTAACCATGTGCACAAAAAAGTCCAAACAAAGAAACGACCCGGCTCTCCAAATCGAGCAGGAGTTCGTCTGTCCCTACATCCAAATCCTTTTCTTTTGATAGGTCACTTTCTTTGTTCTGCTTGGTCTGTAAATATGAACCATACCTCTGAGGGTCACACCATCTTTCCCAGTTTGTGCTCATTGTCCTTTTAAACAAGGCGGCACATGCTTGGAAGTAAAGTGTAGAATGGAAGTGGAACTGTGAGTCTGCATGAATTGGAGCTTTGCAGGTTCAAATCCTAGCCCATGCATTGACTCGGGCTCAAATAAAGCGCAGAGAATGAGGTGGCTGCAGGAAGCAGCTGGGTGTGTGTTTGTCCTTATGTTTACATGCCAGGACAGTAATGCTAATTTAAGACTCCTCGAGGCTCCCCCTCTCTGGTGTTGACGGCGAATTTTGTGACAGAGTGGATTTCATACAGCTCATTGAGCAGATGAGAATACAGCCGCCGGTGATTAAATAGGGCCACGGATTTGTTTGTGCAGATTTGTTATTGGTTGGATCATATAATACACCCTTCCTCTCTCTGCCTCTCGTTCTCTCTCTTCTCCTCTCGTTCTCTCTCTCTTTCTCTCTCTCACTCTCTCTTTCTGTGTAGCTCGCCCATCTCTCAATCTTTCTTGTTGCCGTCTTTCTTAGCCTTCCTCTACTCCATCTTCCTCTGTCCTCTTAATCAATCTCTTTCTTTCTCTCCATCTTTCCCTTTCCCCATGTTGTTTTCAGTCCAGCTGCAGAGTGCCTGACGTAGTTCTGATGAATACGTCTGGAATAGAAGCCATATGTGAGCTGGGAAATCGCACACAGCACAGAAAAGCAGGCTTTCAGAAAGACACTCTCGAGCCCTAACCAGATGAGCAAGTGCAGAGGTGGCTGTCTTAAAATCCCAGAAAAACCTGCGAGTGGTTGTGCCTGAATTAATGCTACCAATCTAACTGTTAGGAGAAGTGTTTGGGTGCTGAGCGCTCTTTATTGTTATGTAGGGTAATGATATTAGTTATGCATGTCGTCTATAGGGTGACACGATGGCCTACTTATGGAAACTTATTGTCAAAGTAGTGCTTCAGTTAGAGTCTAATTTTAAGGCTAATCAAAGTGGTATCTGCCAGTAATGAGGGTATCAACATCAAAGCAAATAATAGCACTGAAACTATAATAATAAACGGGAAAAAAATACTATAATGCTATTTAGTTGTTCAGAAGGTACATGCACCAGTTTATGAATAGCAAATATTGATGAATGTACTTTGGTGCTCCCAATCGTTGGCAATATTGTCAAGAGATTTTATTCATACAACCGTCTGTAGTCAGGAGTCCAATATAACACAACTGATTTTACCGTCTCTGGGTGGGTTGGACGGCCCTCCCTCTCCCCACATCAATCAGCTCAGTGCTAGCCAGCATGGACGAAACAAAGGCGAAACATTTTGAAGCACTGGGTAAAGCACACTTTTGTACATTTATGATAGATCGCTAAACCTCTCAAGCACTAGAGGGCTTTGTTACCGAAACTGAACTCTTGTCATTTGTCCTCATAGAAAAACATGCTTTATATTTCAAGGGGCTCCTTTTGAAAAAAAGAACAGTTTTTTTTTGTACAAGGCTATTTGTATTCTCCTCTTTCTTTGCCCTGGAAGCAGCATGTGATTAAAACAGTCGATACAGGCATATTGTATTTCTCCCAGGACTGGGGAAAAAATGTGAATGTATCATAACCATATTACATTGGTTAGGAATCACTCACAGTGCCAAGATTAGAGCAACGTGAATACCTAAGCGGTGTCGAGACCCCTAGCCTCCCCTCCCTCTCGCCCTTTTGTTCAGTCAAAACAAGCAAAAAAGGCACAAAAGCATCTATTACCAGAAAAAAAAGAGATGCCTTCCTCCTTAAAATACATTTGTCGTGAGCGAGGCATGTCGCTGGTGGGACTTTGGCCGGTACAATCCTTCCACTGTTAAAACAATGATGCGGTTGTGCTCCATAACCCAATTACTCCCCTCCAGAGGGAGAGAGAGAGCGAGAGACTCCGCTACCAAATCCCATAGTTAAGAATCCTGATCTGGGAGCTTAAAGAAAAAGACCTTATTCATTTCCCTCCTGCAACTTTGCCCGCCAAAACCTGCGCTTTACGGCACAGCCCTACTCCAATTCGCAATTGGCCGGACAGAACTACTAATGCTCAGATGTTCTGGAAATACACAAGCACCTGATCGGAATTGCAGGTTGAAGTGCGAGGAGCGGTGGGGCTGTGGCATTTGGAGCCATAATTCTCTGTGTGCTTCTCTGTTTATTAGCTTTTTTTGTGTAAAATATAATCCCTGCGAGTGTGGTCGAGGCTCTGGTTCTGCCAGCTTGGAAAGAACTCGAAAACGGGCTGCATCTGTGTGGTTTCATCTAACCAATAAAACGAAGGCGTCTCATTCGCATTCTGTGTCCTCCTTTGGCTCTGGGTCCCTTGAACCATCTTGCTACAGGGGTAGTTCAGGCTCTGGCCTGACCATTGGCTTTGTTTTGTTTACCCCTCCTGCTGCTGTCTGTCGTCGGCTTTCTGGTTTCCTGGTGCTGCAAGGTTGCTGCATCTTTATTAATTCAGTGTGAGGAAGTTTGCTCAGGAAGAGGGGAAAGGGATGTGGGCAGTCATATTTACCGATAGGAAAAGGGTGTTCAAGAGCACCGCTTACCTCAAAACACCCGAGCTATGTCCCCTATACAGCAGCTTTTTTTTCCTTCTTTTTTTTACTTCTTAGCCAGCGCAGCTTTTCAGCACGTCTCTCCCAGAAGCTCACGACATTGTAAGTAAATGTCAGGCACGTGTTCGCGTCAAGTTACAGCCCCCTCTCTAATGATCTGCATTCTTGATTCTTCAGTCCTCACTTCAGTTATTAACCCCTTGAATCCTTGGCTTCCTAGCTTCTCATACTGTATTTGTCTCAGTAAGTTATGTAGGTATGAGAATGAGAGGTCTATTGTGTCCTTAAATTTGCTAAAGGCCTAACACTTTCCTTATTTTAATGAAAGAGTTGTATGTAGACACTGTAAAAGTTTCAAAACATACGATTCCATTCCCAGTCTAAACCGTCCATTTATGAGAACTAAGCTTTCATTTTGAATTCACTGTTTTTTAATGTCATAAACATCCACAATTTAACACGGTGTAGAGGTCTAGCTTCTTTTTGAAGTTATTGGAGTTTTTTCAGCACAGACCGCCTTTTTAATTAGGCTCAAATCAGAGTAGAGCTCATTTACTTATGTTAGACTTGAAGGCACAGCAACAAAAAATTACCTGAAGAAAAAGAAAATGTACAAATACATTTTGACAGTTTTGGTCGACAGTTTTTGTAAATAAATGAAATACAAAAACATAGGCCCTTTAAGACAACAGAGGGTAAGTTGTTATAAGTAAATTTACACCATGTAAGACTAAGTGTGTCAGTTCAGGCAGAGACATGTCTGTGTATTAGTCTTTTCCTGTACAAGTGTGTATGTAGCGCACTACCCGGCCTAGAGGTGACACCAGCCCCTTCCGTCTGGGACAGGGGTGCCTGCAAAGGAAACCTGTCTATCTTTCTGTCTGTCTTTGTCTCTCTCTCTCCCACACACTCTCTTTCCTGCTCTCTGGTTTAACCTAAATATTTATTTAAATTATGTATTTAATTGCACTACAGTGCTGCACATATGAGAAATGCATGCCAGCATACACACGTGTTCTGTGCAACTTTCTTCATCAAGCCTGTTCTGGACACACAGATCCAATTCATACCTTATCCTCAGGTAGAGCACCAATCAAAAGCCATCAGAGTCTCACATATTACTTTTCTGGTTTACCTACAATCAGGAGGTACACAGATACGACAGGCAGGAGGTGTTCAGATACGACAAAGGACAACAATGACTGGATGATAAGGGAGAGAGGGAGAGAGACAAAGAGAAAGAGAGAGAGAAAGTAAGGGTTGTGAGTGCTTGAAGATGATGATGGTGATAAAAAGTGACAATGAACGGGTATAAGGGAAACAAGGGGAAAGAAAGAAAGCAAGATAGAGAGAGAGAGAGAGAGATAGAGAGAGAGAGAGCAGAGTATGCACAGCAGAGAGGAGACAGTAAGGGTTGTGAGTTGGGGCCGGCACAGAAGCATTTGCATAAAGGGCAGGGCAGAGTGCCCGGCGGTGGAAAGGGTTGGCACTACGCCTCACAGACTGGCAGAGGGGGAGACTGAAGAGAGAAAAATAGTAGAGTGGGAGAAAGACATAGAGGGAGGGAGGGAAGAGTAGGAGGGGGGATTTAGTCAATAGTGCATCCCTTGTTCTGCGAGAGGAGGGCCCGGCTGTGTTGGCAGCGGCGATGGGGAAATCTCTTGTTTGTGTGCTAGATTGCCCCTTTATTTCTTTGATTGCGGAGCGTTCAACGCTCGGCAACTGTACAGTCTGTGTGAATCCGCGTGTGAGCCGGGTGAGAGTCCGCGTGGTCTGGGAGCCTCGCTCCGACACCATTATTCAATACAGCAAGAGTGGAAGTCTCTGACTTTGCACTTATATTGGTTTTAGGAAACTGTTGAGTAAATTGTGACCATTTAGATTTCACCAAAATTCACATTGACTCAAATCTTCTACGAGTCTACAATACAAAAATACAACAGGAGAAACTGTTTACATAGTAGAATATAGGTGGTTACAACAATCCACCATTCTTTTCATTTGCTCCTCTCCTTCCAGTAATTCCCACAATCACTAGAACTCTAATTATTATTTCAGGTTATTTTCCTAGTTACCATTATAACTTATTTAAAAAAAAATGAATGCATACTTTATTGAATAAGTCTTCACACTGGTACTCAGGGCTCCCCAGATGGTCCACATTTTTGCTCTGTTTCTTTGTGTTGTGAGTTGGGATATATATGGGCCATCTGGGAGGCCTTGAGGACCAGTTGGAGAACCACTGCTTTATTGAATGTTATTATAATCTCTTCCAACGTTTAAGAAATCAGTGGAATTGAGTCTGATTACCGGTCAAATTGTAAGACATCTTTTGCATTTTGATGCACTTTTAACCCTTAAAAGACTAAAACTCTGTTCTGCACCACACTAAAATCTCATCAAGCACCAGACTTGCAGCAGGCCTGGTTCTGACCCCCTGCTTTGTTTATCTTTGCTGCCCACATCTCCCTCCTGCTCTCCGCCGTATCATTGCACTCTCCCTCTGTTTGGATATCTGGCGGTTGGAGTGATACCATACACCCAAACTGCGGTGTGTGATGGAGCTCTGTGTGAACTCATCTACTGCTGCTTACTTTGATGTTATGGCCACGTTTTGGACACCAGCCAATCAGTTTGCTAGAAGCTTCTCTTCAGCGGCCAACGGGAAAGCTCTGGATGAGACGAGCGCCCACCCTGGCATTGTGACTTTTTTTTTTAGAACTGCGAAGTGTGAAATGACCACAAAGGGCAGCTGGGATGTTCTACCACACCGACCATGATAGGAAGGGCAGAGAACGGTTAGTTAAGTTGAGGGAATAATAGGGGCTAAGCCCAGGCTGCGACTGGTTAAGGGTTCGAAGGTCTGGGAATAGTTTATACATAATGTGGACCATCCTTTGTCCATTCAAAAGCAGTGCGCATCAAGGCTGGCGTAGTCAGATGATGTCAGAGCTCTGCTGACTGAAAAGAACAGAGATGGTCAGTGTGGTAGTAGCCGCCGCTAGACGCTTGATGCCACACTTTGTTTGTCGTCCCCCCCCCTCCGAGCAGCGTGGCTGCTTCTTTTTTCATCATTATATGAATCCAGCTTTTCAAACAAAGCGTCCTTTGTATGCATCCATTTCAGTTATTTATTTTCTCAAGGCACATCAGAGTAGCATGTCTGCGTGTGAATAAAAACCCAAGGTTTACGCCGATATGTGCTGCTAATTGCGTTTTCAAAGGTTTCCTCTCCTCACCGCCGTCCTCAACAGGCCTGACAATGCTAAGCCTCGGCTTGAATCTCAATGAACATGAAAATCAGAGCAGTGCCAGCCGCGCGCATCGGTCCATGCAGATAACTTTGTGGTATGTCGAAATCAGACCCAAGTTAAGTAGGCTCGAGATTTCCGATAATGCTGCAATAACAATGCTATCGGCACATCAAAGCAACTCGGCCAGAAGGGGAATAATAAACAGCCAATAAATTCTACCACTGGACTTTTTTTTCCTCCTTTTTGTCCAGATTTAACTGTGATCTGCGACTCATCATGGTACAAAAGCTTTACCAGCGGCTGTTAGAGACACAGCAAGTGGATTGTATTAGGGAAAGTAGGTACTGGACAAATGAAATTAATTAATAAGATTGCCGGGACTTTTGGATTGTCTATTTTTGTTCTCTGTTTTTTTCTCTCTGGATCTATCCGCAGATCCTGTAGCATCTCTTGCTTACTTTCTACCTTTCTCAGAGAAATAAAAGTGGTGTTGTGTCTGGTACAGTGTGCTGAAGTGTTGTGTTTTAGCCTGACAGTGCGACCCAGGGCCACGGGGCTTCACCCAGTGAACAAACAGGCCTGTCGCGGCACAGCCTGCCGCCAGCACACGCATGCAAAAACTTCTATCTCACATCCCGTACACATTCAGGGTGGTGTCCCAAAATTCTTAGCCAGCAGTACGGTAGATGGATTATGAATTGGGACATTTAGTTGGCATCCGAGTTGAAATTCCAGGCAGGTGGAGATGTCCTGAGGTTATAAACCCTTCTCACAAAATAAAAAATCTCTCCAGCCATCTTAATCACAGCCAAGCCAGCCTTAATCAAACACAGCTCTCTAGGTGCCATTTCCGCTCATCCCACAAACTTCAGAAGCCAAGAAATGTTTCATTTTTATTTTCTTTTATAAATCATTTTGTCTGCAAGCTATAGCTGTGTTTACATTGCATCACAGCATTTGCGCACATCCTGTTAGATAAGATAAGGAGGAAAAACTGAAGGCATGCATGGTATCATAGTAATGCTGTACAGCACCGAACCGGCTTTGTTGGTCAAGATCACAACTGATACAGTGCTGTAATCACAGTAAACTACATAAACTGGTGTAACATGCTTACATCTCACATTCAAGCATTCTTTGAAACAGTGGGACAAATTTGTTGTGGATCATTTTTGTCTCACAGTAAATGCAGCTGTTTTAACTTGAACCTTAGAATTACTATTCAACTGTTAATGTTAAGTTTTATTGTTAATATAAACTACTAGGAATATTTTAGAGAGCTAGCATGATATTACTTTGTTCTATAAGCATCAACCGATAGCATTAAAGTAGATGAAATATTTTTCTTTAAAATCTAGAAGCTTGAATGCTTTTTAACTGATGTGTGTGTATAAGTGTCTCTACACAATCACATAAGACAACTAACAACACACTATGCTGTATCAGGTTAGATTTGTGGTTGGATTTCATCAAATCCATTGTCCGAACCAGCGTTGACCCAGTACGTTTTCTCAAAATCAGATTCAAGCCATCTGTAGATACTTTTCTATGACTAAAATCTAAGTGGCGCAGTTCTGAGGGCGAGGAGCCTTTAAAGGGTTAACTCAGGTGAGCTGATCCTTTATCTATCAGGCCTAAAACTCATTATGAATAAGGACCAGTGTTTGCTCAGCACAGAAATGGACTGTGTGATAGGACAGCAGTACAAAGGCGAGTTCTGCAGAAAACACAGAGCAGCTCTGCTCAGGTGTGATCTGCTGGTGGAAAGTCTCTGGAGTCGATATGTCGCCAGGGAGGTCACGAGACATTTTTTATAATAAATGCAGTGGCTGCAGTTGGGTTGGAATGTGCCGTTACGTGCCTGAAGGCTCTGGAGCCCCAGCTCCTCTCGGGGTCCGCTGGGACGCACTGCGATGCTGCGCTGAGCCTCTGCTCCCTCCACGGCCACAAATTGCTTGCAGATTTTTCACACGTAGTAACGCGCCGGTTTGTAAACTGGGGTAATTACAAACAACGCCAAGCACCGCTTCAAAGATCTTTCTGCATCACTGGCTCGCCCACGATCGGTGTGTGTATGTGTGTGTGTGTTTCTGCCTGGTGAAGTTCTTGGTCTTACTTTATTGTTCCTGGTGTGGGCTTTAATAACCATCTGGGCTTAGAGTAGTGATTAGACTGATTACCAAAGGGACATTTATAGAGAAAACCTGAGGGAGAAAGTCTCAAAGGGTGAACAATACGGGAATATTTTATCCTTATCATGAGTAGATTGTCGGGGTAAAGTTATCGTGAGTGACTGATAAGTCTTTCTAGAAAACAAAGCACCAGCATTAACGATAAAAAAGACAAATTTAGATCAGTTATACAGACCTTGTGAATGACAACAACCAGCGAGTCGTATCAGCATTAACACTTATGATGATATTGATTATATTATTTTTTCTAGAAATTAAATATTTACTAATGGTATCATTTTTATATTAAATTGTTTATTTTTTGTAAATGTTGAATAAAAACTATGTTTTAGTCCTTGGTTTACATATTGATTGTTGTTCATTTCAGAAAAATGAAATAAAATTATCTTTTTGGATAACCCGCCACTCAGGTGGGTGAGAAGCTGAGAGAGGAAGACAGACAGAGACAGAGAGAGAGACAGAGAGAGAGAGAGAAAGAGAGAGAGACAGAGAGAGAGAGAGAAAGAAGGGGGAAATGGAACACAAGAAAGAGAATCAGGCCGCAAACAAAGAAAAGGAGAGTGTTTTACCCCTCTTCGGACATAGATAAATGTGGGAAATAGTTTGTTTTCATCTGATATCCAGGTTCCCCTGAACTGACACTTAGGTATGTGGAGCTGAATTGATACTTGGATGGATTGTTTGCTCACAAAGGAAGACGCTGCGCTGCAGAAGATAGACTGATAAGGTTGGAAGCGAGACTGTACCGTTGGTGCGGGTGTGGGTGGAATGGCACATATGATGTCACTGCAGGAGTCAGAACAGGACACCTTTTGTGTGTTAGAGATGGTATATACACACACAATGAGAGATTCACATGTTCATCATTTCAAAATGAGTGGAATAAATTGCATCAACATGGTTTTGTCAGTGGGGGCACGTTACTTAATGTATTTTAATGATGGAAATGATTGACTTTTTCAGTGCCGGTGTGTGTGTGTGTGTGATGTCATATTGCTGCTTGCTCCTTTTCTTTTATCGCTCCTGACTCACCTGAGTGCCTGACTGCCTTGTCCATGGGGAAAGCAAAACAGACGTGCAGTGGAACGTTAGCGGAGGTGCAGACATGCCTGCTGAGTAATACCTGTGCCAGCCCACGCTTGAACACGCTCGCACACACACCTGCTCCCAGCCTCACACCTCTGCATAATCATAATCACAGACAATCTCCGTCTAGGGGTGTGAACGGGGCTCGGCGTGCGCATGTGTGTATTGAGAGAGGCATGTTCCCGTCAGAGAAGCTCTCTGAGACAGAAGTTGACCGTGTGTGTTTCTGGGTCTGCTGTCTGCTATGTGTAGCCGAGTGTTTTCAGCGCTGGCATGCCGGCGTGTCTGGGCTGGCATCCCCACGCCACCATGAGCACACAGCTCTCCTGCTCACACCCTAATCTCTGTCTGCTGCCTCTCACTTCTCACTTTCACACTGTCTCACACTCGTACTGTAGGCCCGGCCTGCTTTCTGCCTGTCCTAAAAGAAAAGAAAATAACTTTCAGAAACAGTAACGTTACACGCGATAAGATAAACATTAATCCCCCGTTGACATTTCCATCAATGAATTCAAACCTCCAATTTCTATTCCTGTGACTTATTGTTCCTCTTAATTAATTTAAAGGTACAAAAGCTATAGGACAGGGGGCCCGTTTTCGAAGGGTCAGTGTTTAGTGTTTGTGGTGCGACCGAGAAGACAATAATAAAAAAATAATGAAGGGAGGAAGGTTTTGATCGAGATGTTAAAAGGAGATTTAGTATGTATTTTATTTTAGTAACATTTAAAAGAAAGTTTTGTTTAGGATAATGTATTTCTGTGCCAGAGAGAGGGGGTTGGCCAAGTCCAACGTCCTGAAAGACCACGTTTTGGCCACAAGCGATGCTTTAGACAGCCCGGCGTTAGGATATTAACATTAAAAAGCTTAATCAGAATCAGAAATTTTTTATCAATCCCAAAACAAACTGCTCACAGACACAGACACACAGAGACACAAATACAAAAACCCCAAAACAATGTAAATAATATAAAAGTCAAAGTAAAGTCTCTCCATAAAGAACTCAACTGTAGGTCAACTGTACATCTGTTTCATAAAAACTGGAAATTTTATTGAGGCATCATGAAATCAAATAATGTAAAGCGAAGTTAGAACAGGGTGAAAATTACATGTTTTATAACAGCGAATTCCTTTTCAGCATATTATCCAAACAAGCATCTCTCTCTCCCTCTCTCTCTGCCTCTCTGGCTGGGTCAGAGGGTGAAGTCAGTCGGCTCGGCCCAGGCTTCTCCTCCCCCGTAGGGTGTCGGGGTCATGGTCACCCCCCTGGCAGGGTCAGGGACGCGCAGCGGGCTGCCCCCAACCCAAATCTCCCTAATTAAGGCCTCACACAGCTCAGATGATCCAGACATCCTTACAGAGACAGAATTACGGACCTGCTTCGGCTGTGTGTCGCGGCAGAGGTAGACCTGGTCATTTCACCTTTATAGATATAGGTCCTTCCTATTTGGTCCTAGTCCAATTTGACTGCATCCACATGAATAAATCTGAATGCAGCACTTCTGGATAAAGCTCTTCTTTAATGATGTGCTTTATAGTAACGAATGCAAACTGTTTTTGTCTTACAAGCCAGTGAGTTTTAGTGCTGCCAACCTTTTTTCACAGCATCTCTGTAGGCCATACAGCAGGACAAATTTAAACCTTTTTGCTTCTGAACGAACCCACAGGTTTCTCGCATTCGAGGGGAGTGTCCAATTAGCCTTTGATTTGAGGAAGGATATGATTCAAATACATTTTTTATCATTAGCACAGTTTTGACCAAGTATATATAGCATTGATATGAAATTCTGGTACTTTAAGGAATGATTTTGCTGTAGATGAATAGAAATGCTTTTTTTCAGCAAGAGACACTGGAGATCTTTTTGATAAATGGCCTTTTTTGTGATTATCGTGTTCATCGTGTAAATATTTCATCCCTGGAGAGGGTTCTCTCCTCGCCATCACTCAGGGCAGAGGTTCCCCTCAGGCAGGTCCGTGTGATTCGTGTTTTGAGTGACGTTAAAGATACAGAAGATGGACCAGCAGGAGTTAGAGTTCCTGACCTCGACCTGTGCGCCTCCAGCTGACGAGTAAGCAAACATCCAGTAAACAACGGCGCAGGCCAGTCTCTGAATTGAAAATCAATGTTTTAAACTGGAGGGCCCGCAGAGTGGGCTGGATCCTAATACGCCAACCTGGCCTGTTTAGGCGTTTGGAAAGAAGCTTCATTTATCTCGTTTGAATTTCAATAGGACATTTAAATCGCACAACTTCTGCCAAATGACTGTTGCGGTGCAGGTAGCCAAAACTTAAATATACAGAGGCTCCGGAAGGTACTTCTTCCTGTGATCTATTTCTATTTATTTATTTATTTGGACAAGTAATATTTCTGTGAATGAGGATTAGACCAGTAGGACAATACATTATATTCAAGATTTTAAAGAGGTTTTACATGCAGTTTGTCTTTTGTGTGTCTGGATCATTTTTTTCACCATGGCTATATAAGCACAATATATTAGGTAATGTAAATAAAGCATCCTATATTTCATTTGAAATTCAATATTTTTTCCTCTGTTAATTTGTTAGTCTGCTTTCAATGACACCTAATTAATTGCTTCTTATTGCCAAGCACTCTTAAGATTTTAGTAAGCAGCAGTTGGTTAAATGCCAAAATATACACCCAGTAAACCCACATATGTTAGCTGAACTTGAAATAATTAATGTAATCAGTTGCACTAATGCTTTTAAATTCCTACAATGAAGTGTTATGTTACACGTTTATATTTTAATTGCACCGAGCAATCATTAATGAGAAAGGCAACGCAAATAATTTCCTCAAAATATTTTTGCCCAAGTGTAATTAAGTCAGTGTAGTTTTTTTTTTATTTTGTTGCAACCAATTGCCTTAAATAATTTTAGAGAACAACTAACTTGTGAGGAACATGTGAGGAATGGTCATACAAAGAAAAGCTCTATGTTTCATTAATATTTGTGCTTTGCTGCAAAAACCTGGCAACAGAATTACATGAACACTAGTACTGCAAAACTTACGAGCAGTTTTTGATCATTCTGTTAGAATTAAATTAATCAGAATCTTCCATTTCAGGTGTTCCCACTTGTGTGTTAGTCCAAACCAGACTGATCTGAGACCACAAGCATCTGTTCACCTTTTATATCAGTGATAACCTGCATAAAACAGCATCAGGACACTGTTATAACTATTAGAAAAATGCTTCGAATATAATCTAAACTGAAATAGATTATTTTTTACTGTAATTGATGAAAATTTAAATGGAGGCTAACAAACAGAAAACTGCGAGGCAGGGAGTTTGAGGTCAGATGAAAAATTCTTATTAAAGCCTAATTGTAAAGTGTTAAAGTGCAAGTAGAACTCTGCAAAATTACACAGTACAAATATTACCTCAGAAATAATTAATTATAAATCAATAAATGCACATGTGTAATAGTTTAAATATATTTTAGGTTTATTTTCACTAAATAAGGCAGATTAAGTTTAGTGTTGTTATTTATCAAATATACTGTTTTTATATTATCTGCATTTTAATGTTTTTATTTAAAGCAGAAGGCCGTGTAGTCTGACATTTTATGAGTTTCATTCTCTGAAAGAGTTAATTTTTCTCTTGGCAGAGTGTGTTCGGGCCTACACGAGCCCAGAATTGAGACAAAGCGACACAATAGGCCGCTTCGTCTCAGACGGTTCGGAAAGAAAGCAGCGTCCAGACTTTCTCTGAAATTCACCAGCTTCGTCCTCATCAGAATAAAACAAAAAATTTATATCGATTTATTCTTTTTTTTCGTTTTTTTCCCCCCACGTGCATTCCAGCCAGGCTAAACCAGGCCTATATTTTTAGCCGTGTTTTTCAGGTTAGTTTTCTGGAGGCTGCTGCTCGGTCCGAGGCTCAGTATCTGGTCCGACTGTGTGGAGCAGGTGAGAGCAGTTTAGAGACACACTGAACCAAAAAGCCTCTTTTAGTCTTGTCTCATTCAAATCCATAGTCCGACATATAACTTAGCCTTCCTAGCACGCGTGCTAAATTTTTAATCCCATCTATATTTTGTCCCTCTCTGATATTTTATTATTTTAATTGCACTTTTACTATTTAATTTATTTTATTTGAATTTTAAGTTGTTTTAAATAATGTAATTTATTTTTATATGGTTTTTGGTTATATTATAAACGTAAGAAGAAATAAGTAAATAAAATAAATAAATAGATATGAATAAATAAATATTGGTAGATAGAATAAATACAGATAGGTAGATAGAAAAATAAATGAATAACAATTGACTTTCATTCCCGAAAATGTTGAATACTGGCCAAGGTGCATTATTACATGAGATATGTTTAACTGAACAGTCGTGGAAAGTGGGCTGTTGTCTCTTGTGAGCTAATCAGGGATGAGCGTTTCGGGCCACATCCTTTCTCCATCTCTCCGAGTGCATATGGATCTGGAACACTGAATGCCAGGAAAATATATTAGCTAATGAGTTTGGCCGAGCGAGAGATGTATTTTTTTAATGCAGGCTGTGAAATTACTCACATCGTATACATTATTCAAAATAGTTGATGCTTGAGAGTTGAAGGCAATTTTTTACATTTGTGTCTCTAGCCAAATCGCCATTTAGCTGCATTTATTTTCTAGGTGTTAGGGTGGATTTGTGTTGTTACTAATTGGAGGCGGATTTTCCGGACGGTGACGAACTAAAACCCAAATGGTCGAATTGAGTCTAGAGCCAAGATGCCTCACGGAGCATCCTCTCCTCTCGTCTCCTCCTCTTGTCTTTTCTCTTCTTATATCCTCTCCTTTCCTGTACTCTCCTCTCTCGTCTCTTTCACGGACCGGCTCTGTTCGCACCACGCGCTTTGGTGCACATGGAAAAAAATCGTTTGACCCCCAGTGTTCAAAACAGTCTTTAAACAATTACTGCTTTACCGCTCCAGAGCAGAAGTCCTGCATTATATATATAATGCATATATTTATACAGATGTGGAGAGAGTGAGGCGTATAACTGATGTAATTGGTTTGTTTTTGTGAGGTCCAAGTGTGAAGTTTATTTGTGTGTTGCTATATGTCTCTAGTAAGCCTAATTAATCAGGTGTGTCCATATATAGGCACATTTTTGCAACAATGATGATAAACAGTACTGTCAACTATAGTTTCTATAAATGTATTTTAAATCTGTTTAGTATTCGTGTCTTTGTCTCGAGCAGGTTATTAGTGAGGGTCCGTCGGGGGCCTTTATTAGCTGTAGTCTCAGGGTGTCCGTAGTCTGAACTCTGAAGTGTTTACAGAGCGACGGCCCCCCTCACGACCCGGGTCTTTCACTTTTACTTTCAGTCCCCCTTTATTGTGAGACTGAATTAGAGGAGAGTCGCGGGGGCGCGGAAGGCTGGTGCTGCATTAGGACTTTCAGAGGGGCTTTAAGTCAGAGCTGAATTAGTGTTCACAGTTAATGTGAGTCTGAGCGGTCTTGCGATAGACTGTGTACTGCGCTACTATCAAACTCCCTCTTAAGTAGTTTCAGCTCCTCAACAAGAGGAAGTTTAGCAGGGTTTTTACTTATATTTGATTCTAAATCCATAGCTCGTCTTAGAAATAATTGGGTCTTTAAATATAAGCAAATAAGCGGAGATTTACATTTACTCTATACTCTAGATCAGGCTGCAGCAGGAACCCAATTTTTACAAGTTGAAAATTAGCCAGTGCTTCAGTTCAGAAAAGGCTACTGTGGCCCAAACCTCAACAAGAACCTTGAAGAGCGCATTCTGCGCAGCTTTAGTGTACAAACAGAAGCCCTGTCACCACTGGAGGAAGCCATTAGAGACCCCGTCTTTACAGAAAAACGCACGCTGTTTGCTTTACATATGGGTGAAGCCTGTATCTGAACCGAGTGCATTCATAAACAAATGCTCCTCGCCTCAGGTGGGTCTTTCATTAGCATTTTACAAAAGACCTTAAGCAGGTGCTCGTTTTGACACATTGAATCCAATTTGAAAGAGATCCCAGTAATGAAGAGGTTTAAGGTAAATAAGTGGGGGATGTTTGCGTTGTGACAGGTGGATTTGTATACCCACTATTATAGGGATGCCCCTTCAGCCTTCAGTGCGGATGACCCGTTTGATTTAGGAGGATTTGCATGTGTATGACCGCCTGGTATTTTAAAGCGGGTGCAGATTACACGCGGGTCTGTGGTTGGGAACCAGTGGTCAGTGTGGGTCCCAGCAACAGCATCTTCAGTAACAGAGTCCACTAATGCCCCTGTTTCTTTAAGGCACTTTACTCCTTCCATTCTTAACCACATGCACACTTAAGTGTGTTTGTTTCTGGTCCAATGCTTATTTCGAGAAGCCATTTTCAGGCAGTTGTTGGTGTTTTGGGTTAAACTGTCTGTTAACTCAGGAAAGGGAATGGCATGGTTTACATCGCTTTTTGGATGTTTTCTCTTTAATAGTTCATCTTCCTTGTTTGAACTAGCCCATGTGGATTTAGGTTTACGGGTTAGAGACCATCTTTATCAAAAAAGCCTTAAATCTGATGTATCCACAATGGTGAACATGGGTTTACAATCAAGTTGGAAATTAGATTACAATGATTTCAGACCAAATTTTATCATCTTGCTGGTTCTGTAGGTAAGAACTCTTCTTTCTTGTCTTGGATGAAGATTATTGTTGATTCTGTGAGAATGACAGATTTAAAACAAGCAATATTAAATGGTATAGATGGCATTTCCATTTATGAATTTTCATTTACATTGTATTGAAATTTCATGATGAATGGACAAATAAATATGGACCAAAAGTGCTGAGGATAAAATCTTTATATGTTAATGTGCAGAACATTTTTCCTTTTCCTTTAAATTCACTACTAGCTACATCAACAATGATATACTTGCTTGCTCATCATGTCATTAAACAAGCAATATTAAAAAATATATTTTGAGCTTTTCATTTGATTTTCAGTTGTACGCTTCTGAAAGATGTAAGTAAAAAAGAAACCTGTCTCTTTTTATTTCAAGAACATTTCTGCACAGTTCAAATGTAAAGCAACCGTCCAGATAAACCAGTGAAGCCACCCATGCTTTTAGAGGTTTTATATGTAATCGTAAAATTGTGGTGAATATCAAAATATAGGTTTCTTTTGGTTGCTGCACAATGGGTCATAGGTCTCTCTGTTGTGAATACAATAAAATTACAGCATCATGAAGCATGTCTAACCATTTTATTCTATCACTTTTTGTGAGAGACATTATAGGCTGTAGAGGTTTGGTTCCCATCTGCACCGCTGGAAAGAATTTTGACTCTTAAGTTACTTTAGAAGAGATAATTTCACATCAGATGTCTCTGAATGTCTTGATATATGTATTAATGGTTATATAAAAATAGAGAAAAATCTGTGTAATTAACCTTTAAGCTTATAGAACAGATTCCAATCTTGGTTCAGCTTCTTAGGTTTCTATTATTATTATTGTTTATTCAATCTTATTTCCTGTTCCCTTTCACAGCTGAGCAGCTTTCTGGTAGATCAGATCATCCATACATGTGGAAAGAAGTCGGCCCTTATTGCCCAAAAAGCACCGATCAATATAAATGCTGTTACAGTGGATGGACGTGTTTCTCCTGAACAACGTGCCTTTTTGAACACCGATGCTTTGCCTTATTGCTTTAGGTGAAAGCAGCTCGGGCCGGAAGGCGATGATGAAGGTTGTGTCTGCGCTCCTCGCGTGGAGCTGGTTGGGCGCAGCCTCGGACGAGCGTGGCATATGTTTGTTTGTAAATCGGAGAGGAGCATGCCGGCATTCTCGGGGGGTACAGAGGGGGCGCGGCGCTCTCCCACGGCTTTGTTTTGGGGTGCTAAAACCGGGAGCAGCTGCTGGCTGTGGGGTCTGCTGGGACTTTTTTGGAGCTCTGTGCCTTCTCCTGTCACCCTGTGCCAAGGTGGTATTACGCAAGTGAGAGAGAAAGAGAGAAAGAGAGAGAGAGAGAGAGAGAGAGAGAGAGAGAGAGAGAGAGTGAGGGGGGCTGGATATCAAAT
>JBBKCR010000027.1:10748444-10770396 GCA_037577295.1 Ladigesia roloffi | reverse complement strand
GTTGATATAGGTGGAGATCCCCCTGTATGTGCCCTCGTGTGTGTGTGTGTGTGTGTGTGTGTGTGTGTGTGTGTGTGTGTGTGTGTGTGTGTGTGTGTGTGAGTGTGAGGTATTGGGTGTGTCCTGGTATAGGTGAGCTCAGGGTCAGTAAAGATGAGCCATGGGCAGGGCGGATTTGATTGATGGGGACTTTTGGAAGATTTCATGACTAACCTTATAAAGAATCTCTTCCTGATCTCTCTCCCTTTCCCGCTCTCTCTCTCTTCTGATCACATCTGTTATACATTTCAAAGTCGGCCGGCTCATGCACAGCGTTTCAGCGTTTAAATCCGTTTCTTTTTTCAGCCTTGCCTTCGCCTGACTGCACACCATGTTTTTGCATGTGTCTTCAGAGATCTACAATCCGCTAAACTAGAATTTGTGACAAACATCTGGTCCAACATCAGTCTAGCATCAAGCTAAACTCTTTTGATAAAGGTGTGCAGAAACCCCTCTATCTCATCCTGAGAAAACTCTGTGCTTTTCATATTCGTCAGTTATGTTACCATGTCATTTCGAGCAGGGGTCCCCAACCACCGGTCCGCTGACCGGTACCGGGCCGTGGGTAATGTGGTACCGGTCCGCAGACCGTACAGAAAAAAAAACTGATATAAAAGTGGATATTCTTAGTCTATCGTTAGTGAAAATAGTTTTTTTGATATTAAACCAATTCCTGATGAAATATAGGTTCAGAGTGTAACACATTCTACAAGGTTCAGAGTGTACTACTAGCCCATCCCCACCCCACCCCCGGTATAATTGTTTACCGGTCCACGGTGAGAAAAAGTTTGAGGACCACTGCTTTAGAGGATGCAGTGAAACTCAGACTGAGAAGGTACTGACTCAGATATCTACACTGGTGGAGGAAAGGACTGAATAACGTGAGTGAATTTTAAAGACAAGTGTAAGACAGAGTGTTAAAAGAGAAGTTGAGCGTCAGGCGGGTGCCGTGAGGCCTTAGTTAGCGTGGCTGAGTTCATTTTGGGTGGAATCCCCACGCATGGCCTGGCTGAGACAGCAGTGCAGCTGAAGTGGCCCACTGTTCATGTGGCCATTTTGTACCTCTGTACATTTTTTCCTTTTTTTGCGAAGAGAGAGAAAAATTGTTCTGCAGTTTTTCTTTCGTCTGTAAAGAGCCTTTTGCTTCCGGATTGATAATTACAATCATGGCAGGTCGAGTCCTCTGGAAAGTCCCAAAGCCTAACTGTGATCCATTACTGAAAGTTTAATACAGATGTCCATCCATCAAACGTAGAAGAAGTACGTCTGAAAAATGTGTTTTAATATTTTCATAGAATTGGTTAATTAGCAGGAGTAGCGGAGACTGGAAATACTTGGTAGAATTCATTTTAGAATTTTG
The DNA here is from genome assembly GCA_037577295.1 of Ladigesia roloffi. Taxonomy (NCBI): domain Eukaryota; kingdom Metazoa; phylum Chordata; class Actinopteri; order Characiformes; family Alestidae; genus Ladigesia; species Ladigesia roloffi. The sequence continues at coordinate 10,768,997 of JBBKCR010000027.1, read as the reverse complement.
GTTGTGACACTAAACCGTCCAGTGTGAGAAATAGGTTGCAAGGTGATTTTTTTAATACAAAGTTTATTTGTGTTTTTTAGAACCATGCAGTCCTGATGCTGAGAGTTACTGCTTTCATTTTGCTGTACTGTTGTCTAAACAGACAAGCTACATATTCAAGTTTTTTTGTGTCAGGAAATAACATCAGGGTGTTTTTCTTTTGTCAAAAAAAGAATAAATTTTTTTGTAAGCTAAGAGTATGAAATTATAAACCCTAAATATTTATACCTTGCATGTGCTATTGCTAGATACGATTCAAAAGTCAAATCTTTGGATTTAGTATCATGAAGCGGATGCTCGTGTAAGTCTGTTACCAAAGGCAGCCCTGAAACGTATATGGTACGTTTAATCATCCTGAGATATTTAATACCAAAGCATGCTGAGGGATTTTTTTTTCCTCTGTAAAAACCCGCAGAATCTGATTTGATCTGATGTGATCTGCATCTGATTTGAAAATCATTTCAAACGTAATACTGGCTAGTAAAAAAATGACTGGCAAAGTATGATGGCTGCTCTCACCAATCAGAAACAGGCTATCCTGCTCCCAAAAAAACTGTCAGCCAATGGGGACGTCCCGGCTCGTCTTTGGACCAATCGGAGGCTGCGGGTTCAGGGCCCATCTGCTGTGCTGCCGGCTCAGTGGGTCTCCTGAGGTCAGAGCTGTAGAGCTCACAAAGACATGTGGAATGCTGCACAGCGGCCAATACAAACACGCAGACCCAGTCCACCAGCCTCGCAGGACCCTGCTCCAGTGTGGAGCCTGGGGCTAGCGGGAACCCACTCTCAGCCCGCAGAGAGACTGCAGGGGAAACTTCTGCTTATACATCAGTTTGGTGCTGATTGAAATTAATTGTTCCATAACCTATTGAAAAAAAGACCCACACAAACTGTAACGACGTTCTGTACGATTCATTGCACCGTTCAAATAAAAAAACAGCCTTAGCGTGCGGCTAACCTGCATGATGAAATCAAATCATCGACCAATGTAGCGGGTTGAAGTGAGGACTTAATTTAATTAGGTATATTTGGTCCGGTTAAGAAAGAAAAGCTTATCCTTCTCCCCCGAAATGCCCTGCTCTCCAGATGATGATGAAGGATTCTATATTGAGCCTAAAGGAATCCAGTGTATAGTTTGGCACAGAAGGCGCTAAGGCAAGTCGTGATGGTCCATAATATGGAAAATGGGTTTTGATTTATGGGGCGCAGGCAGCCGAGGATATCCAGGTTTGGAACGAGTCCCCTATACTCTGTGTGTGTGTGTGTGTGTGTGTGTGTGTGTGTGTAGATGGATACTTTGCCTTTATTTTAAATAAAGAAAGTCTATGACTCATACTAACACCAAAGGAGACTATAAGGCTGCAGCTTTTTTCCTCGCAAATTCTGCAAAAACACATAGAGCTTAAATGTAAAAGAAAACACCTTCTGAAACATAAAAACAGAGCACAGCCCGGCCAAGAAAATGTTCCACGTATTCCCGACCCTCCAGAGAGAGTGAGAGAAAAGAGAGAGAAGCAAGAGAGAGAGAGAGATATCTGTCCACACATTTGCTATCAATTTAGAGCACTGACAGTTGGCAGCAGGTTTCTCTAGAGCGGTACTGGAGATGAGGAATGTTTTTATATCAAAGGGGGGAAAAATGCTGGATGGATGGGGTGGTGTGGGGCGAGAGAGGGGAGGCGTAAGGCAGGGAAGGATTGAGCGAGGTGAGGGAGAAAGTTGTCGTATAATAATAGCAGTTCAAATCTAAATGTGCGAGGCTAAGAGTAAGAAGCGAGTCTGACCTCAGGCTGACCTGCTTTCAAAGCTGTTCCCCACCTGCAACCATGCGGCACACACACGCACACACACACACACACACACACACACACACACACAGGCATGCACACTTGGTCACAAGACCAGATTGTCTTGGCTAGTCAGACAAACACAGTCACTGTCGTGCCTTCTTTTAGGCCCAGCGATCTAAAGCCAGCAACCACACACACACACACACACACACACACACACACACATTTACCCTCTGTCACATACACTCCTTGAGGCCAAACACTCTCGGCTGGTCTTTCCAAGTGTGTGTCAGTAGGATTCCCATCAGCTTTCCTGTGGCTTTGGGTCTCGGTGTTCTTGAAAAGCTGGTGAATATTTTCTGACTCTAATTTGACATGTTTCCTCTTAGTGTCCCAGGTGGAATGCTACAGTGTGTGTGTGTGTGTGTGTGTGTGTGTGTTTGCAGTGCTGCAAGCAAAGAAAGAACAATAATCCATACCTGACGGTTTAAATTTACCAGCCTGTTATTGATTTTCATAAGTAACATTTATTACATTTGCTTAGCTTAAATAGGCCTCTGGCCTGTGGAGCTGTTTGCATTGCTATAGTTTATTTTACTTATACTTTGCTAACTAATAGGGATATAACAATACACACACAACTTTACAGATGTTTGACTGACATAGATACGTTTTCTGTTGTCACCATCTAAAAATCATAAATTGCAGATACTAGAATGTACAATTCTAATATAATTATATATGTATCATTTATACTATTTATACAATTCTATAATACAAGTTATTTAAAAAAACACCTGAATGTTTGGGTGAGTCCATAGAATACACCCTCTCTTCTAATGCTTTTTGAGCTCATTGAATTCGAAATAACTTGGATTTTTCTCACTTATTAGAAGTTAATTTCAGTTAAAAATGTAGGCAGCTTAGTTTAAGGTAAACAGTCCACATGCTTAGTTTGATCACTGATGGTGGTTTATGCATAACTGACGGGACCTCAGAGGAGGCCAAGAGTGATATGGTTTGATTTTTTGACACGTATGGAAGAAGTTACAGGTTTTAGAGGTTTTGCAAAATTGAAATGAGTGAGTTGAAGCTCCAATCAACTTGTATTTGCTGTAGTCTTCATAAGACAATGATTCAAGAACGTGTCACAGTTTTATAAAGCCGGCAAGTTTATCTTGTATTACAGCTTCATCTCTGACCCTCGACCTAAGCGAACCTCAGAAAGAGAGCGAGTTTGAGGAGAGAAAGAGAAACAGAGCTGGAGAGACAGTGGAGGAATGGGGTGAAAAGATGGAGGCAGGCAGAGGGAGAGAGAGAGAGACCAGATGTTTCTTTTGTTTAGATTTGAACTGGGCAGAAAGGAAGGGTGTAGGAGTCAGTGGGCGGGTGGGTGTAAGGAAACTAAACCATTCACAGTTGAATAGCTTTCTGTGTGTGTGTGTTTGAATATATGTGTCCTAGAAAAAAGATCTCCAACATACTGTATATCACTACACTGCATGCCTATATAACTACAGATAGCCATTTTTCAGTCTGCTGTCTTATGAAGCGTATACATGGTATGGTCTTCTACAGTCTATTTGAGAGCGCACACATGCATGAGTGTGTGTGTGTGTGTGTGTGTGTGTGTAGCCTGAGCTCTCTCAGCCATGGCTCCCCCCAGTGTGCGTGGGCGGCGGCTGTCTCTCAGTGCGGTCTGCGTGTGTGATCACTTACCAGCAGAACCACATTCATTATCTTCATTACGCCACTGACCTCAACATTGACCTCAAACTCCACTCCAGGATTCACACAACACCCCCTGACTCCGACACACCCGCCATTCTCACTTGTGGCTTGACAAGCAGGAGAGCTTTATTGATCCAAGCCTGAATACCGTCCAGGAACCTTCTACCTGAAAGTGATCTATCCGACCGACTCATGAGTCCCATAAAACTGTTCCCAAATGAACCCCGCCTGCTTGAGGAACACTGATGATAGTCGTGAGGTCGGATGGGGTGGGGATACATGATACTACTTACTCCTTATCCCCCACCCACTGGTGCATGGTAATGTAATCAGTGATCCTAATTAGGGCTAGCCTGAATAATTTGGATACTTAACGGTTTGAATACTTTTTCATGCTTCACACTGGCCATTAAAGCTGAAATCTCACAGGTGCTTAAGACATTAGCCGAGGACTTTGGATTATCGGACGATAAAAAACAAAATGCGAGACTAGACCAGGTTTGATGTAAGTACAGCTGTTCTTATTGCCTGGCTTTGGTGAGGGAGACACTGAAACCAGGCTGAGAGCCTCAAACCTGTTTGCTGTGGGGAGTTCTGGCAGTACGGAAGGGACGCGGGGAAGCTATTGTGGTCTTTGTCAGGCAGACAAGTCTGATGTAGGAGTGAAATTTAGCCGCTCTAGCCACTTTAGGCAGCATGGCTGAGCCGAACACAGCGAGGACTGAGCTCAGCCTGGCTACGACTGTGATAAACGCAATCCTGGTTAAATGGACAAACCATGCATGCTCAAAACTAGGCATCCCCTACTACAGAGATTTTTTTTTTCAGTGCACGGCTTTGAATCATTTAACGCATGGCTGAATGATTTAGAAAACAACCACCAGAAATGATGTAGTAATATTTCATATAATAAGTGTAATATGTTCAACAAAAATATTAGAATGCTCTGTGATTCTTCTAACTGGATAAAGACTAATCTAATGAGCTGCTTTTGCTCCGGTGCAAACTCTTGACCTCTAAAGTTGTTTTAAAAAATATAAGATAATAAAGAGCGGAAAAAAGAGAAGTCCTCTTTGAAGTTCACTTACCTTGTAAATAAAAGAGGCACACAAGGTCATTTGCAGCTGTTTGATTTAAAAAGAAATTCATGTGAAAATGTATTAAAAACACACTCTACCTTTATAAAGATTATAAGACTATAGGGAAAAAAGATTATTGCTTGATTTTATTGGTCAGATTTGGTTGATTTTAATGGTGGCACCTGATAAGATAGTCCATAGATAAAGTTACGTGAGGGACAGTGTTAAGTTACTTAGCAACCATGTCAGAAATGTAAAGATCCTTACTTTCCAACAACATTCATAGTGCATTGTTCTTGGGCAGGCTTTGTGGAACTCATGGCCACAGTTGAATCCAGTGTGCCAGATTATGATAACAAAAGATAATAAAAGGCAGAGTGGAAGTGAGTGTAATAAAGGAGGGGAAAGCTGAGGCAGAGGTAAAAACAGGCCAGAATTAGTTAAAGGCAGAAGAACCGAACGTGAAATTGGAACGTGTGCCGAACCTGACAAATCTTTAACAAATGATGCCCGAAGCCGACTGGTTGGACAAATATTTCGAGGTCTAACACAGAGCTGCCCTTGGCTGGGCCTGCCAGAATGGAAAGTGTAGAGGTAGAGCGGAGCAGGCTGGAGTGATGGATCATTAGTGGAATCAGGCTAAAGGGAAAGCTTCACTTTTTCTACCATCAGTCCAGCTGTGTTTATTGTGAGTGTGTATGTGTGTGTGTGTGTGCGCTTGTGTGTATGTGTGTATGTGTCAATCAGCCGTGGTATGTGTGAATGAGAGAGGTAAGGAAGCTCTGGCCATACCCCCCCCACCACACACACACACACACACACACCACAACCACCACTCACCACACACTCTCGCATTTAAACATTTCTCTTTTAAGGCGTGATGTATTCCAGTAGTAATGCCAAAGGTAATCTCAATTATTACATGCTTTTTTAAAAGCTTAATTACAGTAATGCTGCACTTATGGCACATTAGACTAAAGCGAAATGGAGTTTAAATGAACGCTCGCGAATAACATTTGCACAGATGATCCCTCAACTCCAAAACGTTCGGACTTATGTGCGCGCAGCTTAGCCGTCATTTTCACTCGAGGCTTTTCCGTCGGTCATTACCAGCACTTTCTACACATTCCTCCCTCGCACGCTCCGCCGCGCTCCAGCAACCTTGAACGCTTTGCCTTTTTTATTACACGTCTACCCTGTTTACTGTCTCTTTTATTTTATGAGCATCATATGTACTCCTTGGGCTGCTTCCCCCCTTTTTCTCATCAAAGGAAAAAATAAGGAAAAGTCTATTTTTCTCCTAAATTAGATGATAAATGATCTTTTGGCTTGAATGGGGTCTGTAAAGGTTTGCCAGTTTTCATTTGTGTTTGTTTTTCCTTTAACAGAATGATATAAAAAAAACGCAGAAAAATAATCTTGTTACTTTACCAAGTTTGCTGTAAATATTGGGCAGAATGTTTTAAAAATAAAATAAAAGACTTTGCAGTATTTTTGGCAAAATGAGGCCACGATCACAAAGAGTTATCAATGCAGAAAAAGCATGCGCCGCTTTGTTTCACGCCTCTACCTAATTACCTATAATTTGGAACTGCTGTGAGTGATACGTTTATAATTATGTAGATTTATAACTCTTTAGGCTGCAGCCCCATTTGACTAGTTTAAGGTTTTAAAGCTGGTCTGCTGGTGTTTTTATTTCACTAGGGAAGCAGAGTCTGAGGAGGTTTTCCAAAATGAGTCAACAGTATTTTTTTTCCTGTAAAATCTGTGTTTAAAGATTAGAACTTTAAGCTCATTAGGCAGTTTTACATCGCCAGCTGATCACAGTGACGAGACGAGTTACTGAACGTTTTGTCTTTTTTTGGGAAGTAGCTGTTGAATTTTTCTCATTGACAGAACAGACTCAACTCTTGGCTTAGATACACTACCTGACTGTCAGAGGGGTCAGACCACTGCTGCAGTACTCGGGATTCTTAAAGCCATTGTGTATCGCACAAAACATGACTATCATCTACAGTGGGGACACACATTATAAGACCTTATACTTACACTGTGTGTAAACATAATTATATGTTGCATGTTTAAACCGTGGGCCCGTATACCAGTATATAGAAAAAAGTACAATAAAGTTTACTTTGACTTGACTTTGACTTTGACTCTCACCAGGAAGTAGCACCAACTAGTCTGTCTGGTCTCCAAACTACCCTTTGTCATGAAAACACATACGAGAAATCACAGGGGAATAACGCAACACAATCTGCAAGACAGGATGTTATTTTCTTACAGAAATGATTGTCAGCAACTTAATTATCATTTGGATATTTTATTTATAAGTGACAACTCAAAAAGGATCATTATTTTCCATCATGGTCTAAGTGAAAACATAATGTATACGGAAATGTGTTGCATTTAGTAGAAATTTCACAACTTTCTAAAGAAAACCTTTTTTGATTTAGTTGTGTTTGGATTAAAGAAGAAAACAAAGTGAGAATATGTGTGTTTCAGCTGCCAGGGGTTCCTCATATTGAAAGCTCTTGGCACCTGAAGGTACTGCAAAACTTTGGTTCCCTCAATGACAACAGATGCATCATTAGAGTCAGATGTCCAGCTATCTCCAGTGACTATAATCTTCACTGTGTGGGTGATCAGACCGTCATTGTGTTGCTTTGGCTCTAAAACCTGATAAGATTTTACACAGACAGATGAATGTGTGGCAAATGGAACAAATCTAGATAAACTTGTCTAATATTCTTGGATAAGTTCCTCTTCTTTAACACCAAGGTAAACAATCAGGCAGTCTGTGTTCTGTCATCTACATTTAATGATAATTTTATACTTTATTATCAATATTCTGCCCCCTGTTATGCCTAGAGATGTCTTTACATTCAAGCAGACACAAGGAACACAATTATTTAAAGTTATATTAAAATAGAATAAAATAACAAAAACTCTTTCATTAATGGGAACAACCATAATTAAACTTCTGATAGGTTAGATGAAATGTGCACATTAATCTAAATATAAAATATTCACAGTCAGTCAGTAACCGAAGCATAAATCGCTGTTCTTGGTCTTTAAAGTTCGTCTGTTTAATTATCACCATTTCTTTCTCCAAAATGTGAAGCAAGCCCCAAAAAACATGAACTTTTTATGAACTAACCAGCCAAATAGATGTAGCCAAATATGGAACTAACAGATGTCCCTTTTAGTTTACTTACAAGATTGCCTGTGCAATTTTGGTGGATATGAACGATCAGATCTAACATAAATACGCTTGATTTTGTTTGAACGCTGTGAGACGTGTCACAGTGAAATGCATAATTAACAGACCTGCTTTTACTGGCGTTTTGTGCTTGCATGGTTTATAGAGGCACTCAATTAAAGTAAATGCAGATGAAGTAATGGTAACCCCAACATGACACCCCACGCCTAGGCCTGATCTCCCAAACACGGTTCCACAGAGTTAAGCTCAGTCTTTGCAGGAAGGCTCTTTCATCTTCATTTGAATAAAGTGGATACCAAGCATATTTATTTAGTCGATTTACTTTAGTATTGAAATCTGTTCTTTGTTTTAAGGGAACATTTGGGGAGGGGGGGCATCAAGTACAAAAAAAACTCAAAATATTTTCTATATTTTCTTTGTCATGGGGTGTCCCAGCATTCAGGGACCAAAAAGAAAAGAAAATTTTTGGACAGGTCACCATTCCATCATAGGCCAAACCCAGACAAACAGGGCACCTTCCTCATGTAGTTAATCTGCCTGAGTTGAACTTATTTAGTTTTACACTGGAGCTAAAAATCTAATGACACTCACAAGTTATGGAACCTTCTACCTTGCTAATTAACTGCTTGCCTAAATCATCAGACTCTCTTCAAGGCTTGTCCGGTTGTCATGCACTCCAACAGCCTGTCTCTGCGGTTTCTGAGACTAGACTGTGGACAGAATTTTGGCTAAACTTTTGGATTTCATGCTAAATGGTTTCTTTAGTGGAGGCAGTTTTGAATGAAGTTGGGTGTAACCTCGTGTTACGGAAATAAATATCATTTTTTGACAGAAATGCCACGTTTGCCACATTTATCAGCCCCTGTGACTGGGTCTCTCACTCTCACCCTCGCTGCCTGTCTCTCTCTCTGCCTCATTCCCTTTCCCTGGCTCTGTGTGTTTACAGTAGTCTGTCAATGCACTAGCCATTCCTCATCAGCAGATAAGATCAATTATGTGCTAGTTGTAAACAGCCTTTGGCCCTCTCTGTCTGCCTTTCCAAGCTCGCCGCAGTCCGCGAGACCAAGGGAAATCTCACCACTGCCCACTGCCTTGGCTGGCCTCGGAGTTCTCTGGGTGCCAGTCAAGAGGAAACATTTGGCTGTGCGCTCTGCACAAGGTTTTATTAAAACCGCACTTATTTCAATCTTTATAGCTTAATGGATACTAATGTGAATAGTGTTTTCATACACACAGTTTGTCAGTAAATGAAGGTCCGTGAAGGAATTTTTTTCATAATAGGGCTGTAGCAATACATCTCTTCTCGTTCATACATCTATTCTAAAGGGTACAATGTCATTCTTTTGATCTAATATTTGTTCCCGTTATGTTTTGATCAAAGAAAGATTCCAGCTATTGTTTCAGACTTTTCAGAACATTCATGCTTGGAGCAATCTTCTGTGAATACAAAAATGATCACTCTGGCATGCATGTGGTATACCTTTATTTGTGTGTGGGTGGGTGGGTGTGTGGGGGGTGTGCATTCAGTGCTTGTGGAAGCTGCATTCAGAAGCTGTAATCATTCTTGAGCGGTTCTAACTATATGCTGTATTCAATATTGAAACATCACTTACCAGCTGCTCCAGCCATCTCCTCATGCATAAACCTGCAATCCGAAGTGGAAATTTAGTTATAGTGTTTATGCTATAGGTTTGCATTCCTGGTCCTGGAGCCCTGTTACCTTTACATATAATTTTTTTTTCTGCTCTACCTACTTCAGGCCATGGATGGATTTATTCATGAGCTGGATCAGAAGTGTAAAGGAGCACGGAGGCCACTACAATGTGCTGAGCTGTAGAGTTCCACACCCAGGGCTGGGAACATATAGTTCCCAAAAAATGCCCAAACTTTTTTAGTTCTGGATGACAAGCCAGCAACGGTTTAGGATTTTACCATCGCAGTAGTATGTCTCTGGGGGCCCCCCTTCTGTGCCTGTCACTTTTTGCTTGTTTTATCTTTTTTTCTGCATATTACTGCATATTTCATTGAGTCAGGTGGTGGGCTAGTGGTTAGGGTGTTGCCCCTGCAATCAGAAGGTTGTGGGTTCGAATCCCAACTACTAGTCCCATCACTGAGGTACCGATGAGCAAGGTAATGCCACTTGCTGGTGGCAGCCCCATGATTCACTCAGTGAATGGGTTAAATGCAGAGAAAATATTGCACACTGTTCACACTGTGGTTCATTCACATGGGGCCACTTTACTTTGAATCAAATTGAACCTTACCATTGTAATGTCTTACTTGTGTATTAGTGCTGGTGTGCTTCCTTCATATTCAGTGAGGCAAAATAGCACGGCTTGATTTCTAAAGGCGTCCCTTGTGGAGAAAATAAATAGATACAAACTTTTAATAAGCCACTTCAGTATGTGGTTGAATTGACAATTGGATGAACAGTATAAGCTTTTAGTGCAGTTTTACCTTTATATAAGTTTGGCAGAACTAGTGCTAACTGCTCAAACTTCTTACATACAGCTTCTCATATGAGCATAGCTTAATGACAGTTCTACCTGAGAACTGAACTGACGGGCTAAGCTGGTTGCTGGACCCTTTGATCATGATGATCGAATATATTACGTCTGAAATATTGCCAAATATGAAATCATTACCTTTCAGATCCAATCTGAAGGATTTCGTGGAAAAGATTAAAGTTTACACCCATAGCTTTTTCATGCCCTAAAATGGTAATGCACATGCAAACATTAAAAGCTGGAAATATAGATTCCTATAACATGCTGATTACAGTTTAAGTGTTTACTTGAAGGTTTATTGGCAGTGGCGTGTGTCCAAGGCTGTCATAATTCTGTGTGCCAGTGTTTAGTCTGAATGCATCTGTTTTTTGTTTGACTGTGCATGTGTGCAAGTATCTGTAAATGAACGTATTTGTGTATATGAACAAACAGTGTGTGATTTTGCGTGTGTGTGTGTGTGTGCATGTGTGTGTGTGCAAGAGAGAGTCTGTTTTATGAGGGTTAGACATATTTACAGCAGACAAGAATAGAGCACTGTATGGAAGTTCTCTCTGCAGAATCGGATCATATTTCTAGCTCTGCTCTCTTTTCTCTGTCCCTCTCTCTTCCAGTCATTCTCTGTCTCTGTTTCTCTGTCTCTTTTTACATTTCTCTTTGTATTCCTGTCTTTTTTTTCTTTCTAACTGTCTCTCCACACTTTTTACTACACTTTCTCATTCTTTCTGTTTTTGCTTCTCTCCTTACTTTATTTCTAATGTCCTCTCTCTCTCTATCTCTCTCTATCTCTCTCTCTCTCTCTGTGTGTCTCATTCTCAAGAATTCTACCTCAAAGAAAGGACTGGGTGGGAACACACACACAAACACACATACACACACAGCAAGAGCACGAGGCCACTGGGCCACTGCAGTGTCTAATAAAATTGTTTAGTCATGTCCATTTCCTCTATGCCGAATGGCAAATTAGTCACTACTGTAACAGAATAAAAAAGAGGCTAGACAGAATGCAGGAAACTCTTAATCTATTCATATGTGAGCTGGAGGAGCATCTTCTGCCCCAGGTGGGGAAAGAAGTGACACTTTACATTCAGTACCTGTGTGTCAGTACCTGTACACAAAACCTTCAGTCAGGATCAGCAGTAAAGTTCATTACATCCGGAGAAAAAATATGAAAACCTTTATGAACCACCCTTATATAGCTAATTAATGTCAAATTTAGAAAAAACTAGAAGAAAACACAGTGACAGTTACAGGGATCTGAAAGTGTGTTTGCTTTTTAAATCCTAAAGCTTTAGTGGCTGGAAGGGAGGGACTGGGGCAGCGTCTCGGTGGCAGCTGAACCACCACCCCTCCTTCTTCTGGTTGGTGGGGTGGGTTTGAAGTGGTCTGTGTGAAGTGTGCCGGGGTCAGAGGTTAAAACAACCGTGATTCCCTCTCCCCCTTTCACTTTCTCCTCTCCTCCACTCCTCCCCTCCTCCTCCTCCTCCTCCTCCTCCTCCTCCTTCACTCTCTACTTCTGCTCTGTGTCACCGCTCTCGATCGCTTCCAGACTCGGAGGCAGGAGAGGACTGAACGCAAACTCTGTGTGAAGTGGTGTTTTTGTTTGTTCTTTCGTTCACACTTTTGCTCCTTTGTTCTTTCCTACCTTCTTTACTTTATGCTAGGACTCACATTTCATGCCCTCTCTAACAGTACTAAGAGAACCATTTTAAAAAATTCAGTCTGATTTATATGAGTTACTGAATCATTCATTAGGATTAATAACTTGATGCTAAACTTGCCGTTTAATAGCGTATAGCCAGAAATGGCTCTAAAGAGTTTGTCAAAATTATCATGAAACTGCCTGGTCGCAGTTATTAAAGACGATTGCTAGTTTTTGCAGCCGTGTATTCATAATTTGGGTCCAGTCAAATACACGTAAATGAAAGTACGCAGAATATACTTACACATCTTGCGTCTTACCACAGAAGTTCTCTATTCTGACTGGAGCAAGATTACATCAGTGGCGAGAAGTAGATAAAGTTTGTTTATTGGTGTCTTGTTAAATACACAGCTAAGAAAGCAAGATTTTGGCCTATTTGTTTATTTTAGCTTTATGGATTCATAGCTGCATACAGTGATTAAAAAAGTGATGCATACAGTCATCATTTCAGATGTTAATGGCAATTCTTACTATGGCTATTAATCATCAGTTAAAATTTGTACACCCACATTAATCACTGTGTCATAAAGCAAAACTACTGAGAGCGACTGTCCTTCGCCATGACTGCAGCCAAAGATTCCTTGTTTTTATTTTTTTATTTTTTCTTTCTCTCTCTGCTAAAAATCCGTAGAACCATCAGTAATCCATCACAGCCGGCCCATTGAAGAACTCTTGAGATTAAATGAGTTTATGGTGGACTGAAGAAACCAGAATCTCACTAAAGCAGTCTGTGTATCTCCTCCGTCCACATATTTGTGATTCTGATTACACAAACACTCAAGAACATCTTGGAGTTAACTTAAGGCTTGGTTTGTGCGAGACAGTGTGTGTGTGTGTGTGTGTGTGTGTGTGTGTGTGTGTGTGTGCTGGTAAATGAGGGAAAGCGATTTATGTTCGGCAACACTTTGCATTTTCCCAGCATTGATAAGCCACAGATGGAGCAAAAAACAAAAGACCCAATTAAGATTGGTAGCTCACACGCAGACTCTCGGCACCGCAGAAACACTATCACACTTACACATGTACTGGAGCGTTTCTCTCTCACCCGCCGCCTCCGAGCACCGGCCCTTTCATTTTCCACACCAGCGCCGCTGAAAGCCCAGCGCTAGCTAAAGTATTCCTCAGCTCACTAAGAAAAGTAGCCACGTTGCTCTCACAATTCTGACCACACTGTCTCCTCTCTCTTCCCTTTGCATTTGCTGTCGACCTCTGGGCTTTCTATCTACTCAACCACAGGTAAGGAACACTTTGTGTGTGTCTGTGTATGTGTGTGTGTGAGTTTTTGTGTTCCTGACTGTCTGTCTTTGTCTGTCTCTGTAATAGCGGATAATTCATGTGATACCTGGATGTTGCATGTCTGTCTACACCAAGTGTGTGTTATGGTTAAGGACACATAATCTCACCAGTGGGGATAAAGAGAATGTTCCCTCTATTAACCACAGCTGTTAATGGGCCCATACCATTGTTCCTGGTTTTTGGATAGGAGACAACTCAAATGCAATCCAAGCTGGAAAACCAGTCTGATTTGAATTCTTTGTTTTTGTGATGTCACAAAAACCAAAACATTTATACCTATTTAGCCTGCGGCCATTTGCTGGTTTAAATGCTGACGTCATAAAGAGTGTTTCAGCTTGGACTAATCTGCCTTCAAGGCATAAGTACAACAATAGCCCAAAGGATAAAGGAAAATGGTCACAATTAGTGCAAAAAAAATATTAAAATATGGGATATAACCACTTAAAGCACTGACTGTCTGTCTAAACAGTCTGCTTTAAGAGTTTAAGACCCACACTGATCTGATTAGAGTTTAAAATCTTAAGACCAACAGAAACAGGAAGAAAATGTTCATTAATAAAAGCTGAAAACAAGCAGGTAGGTAAAAGTGGGGAAGATGATGTTTTGTTTTTTCTGTTTTGTTTGTTTTTTGTTTTTTCCCTTATACTGCCTGACATACTCCCATCAGTCACCACAAAAAGTGGAGGCCTGTCTGCAGAGTTTCACATCGCAGCTCCAGTACTGTACTCTGTTTTTATAAACACGTCACACTCAGCATCACAGATTTGCAGTGCAGCAGGTCAATGAGGACCAGCCTAATCACGACTGACACTGACACAACTGCACCCATGTGTTCCACCACAGCCTATAGCTGCTCAGGCCTTGATTTTATCCAGCCGGCTTTGCACCAGTTATTAGTACATGAATTAAACAGACCATTATTGGGGCCCGGATTCCTGCAAAATAACATCACTCCCGAGCGGACGAGCCGAAATTAGGACACAGTTAAAGGCGCCGTGGGTAAGACTTGCGGTAAACACATATTATTTCTGACTTTATGACAAAAATCTCTGTCCCGTAGACGTGTCCCAACGTGTTCGTTTTTTCACCTCCACATTCCTTCATTGTTACATATGCAAAACTTAACATGCAAGTGATTTTAACCCCACACTGTCTACAAATCAAACCAAGATATGAATAATGATCATGTGTGTAAATTCTGGAAAAACGAACCATTCTACAGCAAAATTTAAGACGTTATAGACAGACATGGCAGTTTTGACTATGCTTGGCATATTTGAAGTGAATACTCAAAAGAAAGGTTTATTTCAACATTATGTCAGTTAATGCCAACTGTGATTATTTTACACAATCCTGTCAGGTCACATCTCCCTTAAGAGCTAATTTCCTGTTAATCTAAATAGAATATACAGAAGGTATTTGGAATATCAGTCTGATAGCCAAACTTCAAGTGACATGTGTTTTGTTAAGCTAATAAAAACTATGTTTTTCCATGCAGTGTTTCACCTTAGACAGTAAGAAGGCTGTTTGCTATTTTAGTAAATTAGCCAATAAAGCCCAGGATTATTACCTCCTCAGGCCTGTAACTATGTGAACTGAAATGCAAGTTAACTGAGTTATATTGAAGTTATAGAAGTTAGACCTTTTTTATTTTATTTTTTAAGAAATGCAAGGTCAACGCAGGAGTAATGAGTTTGTTTTGGTTTAGTTTTGTAAACAGCTGAAGGATCCATCTGACCTGTAGCAGAGTATTGCAGTAGTTCAGTAAAAAATGGGCAGTGGAATTATGTGGAGACCCATTCCATAATGTTTGCGTTTTACTATTAGTTTTTTAGTTTTTTAGGTTGAAACAGCACAAATAGTCTGTATATTAGCTAAAGCCATGCCGCTTTTAAGCGCTAGTCGTAAGTCACTTAACATTTTCTATCAGTGCATCTGCTGTTCTTTTCCCTGCGCTCTTCATCTCCCTCCTCTTCCTCTCTGTCAGCATAACTCAAAGAGTGTTTTATCTAAACTCCATTCCAGATGGTTTCTGTTAGGACTCAACACTTGACAGCTGTATTTTTTTCCTTTAGGTATTATTTTATACAGCAAAGATTGCAGCAACTTCAAGGAGCTAAATAGGACACGTCAAGGTGGGGGTTGGAGGGGGGGTTAAGAGGAAATTAAAATAGTGATGGAGTGGGGGGTGGGGGGGGGGGTTGCGTATATATTAAAAGCAATTACTCCATCACCGTGGAGCAGTGTTAAACGTTTTCAGACCCTTTTTGGGTCGGTTTCCTGTTTCTTTTTTTAATAAATAAGGACATATAATGTAATATTGATTTAAATCCCATCTGCAAGGGTGACTTCATCCACCCCCACTCCCTCTGCTCTTTCGCTTTCTTGGAAAGAAACCATGGGCTCCGGCTGCCAGAAATAATTGCTTGTTTGCTGCGATTTGGTTAAAATCTGTCAGAAAGAGAGAGAGAGAGAGGGAGAAAGAAAGAGAGAGAGTGTTAAAGAGGGAGAAAGGGCACACACAGCCTGGATTCCAAAACCTTGTGTATTGCAATCGTCTGCCTCCATCTTTCCGGCAGCCTCGCAGGTAACCCTAAATTGTTCTCTGCTTTGGCTTTTCATGGCCCCAGAGACATGAATTCTAAAAGCCCCCAAAGACTCTCAATCTCTTCGAAGGCCAGATGTATGGAGGACTGCAGATGTGTTGCCAATTGTGCAAATTGTCCTGAATTCAATGTTTCATTTTCAATGGTTCATTTCCAATTTAATGTTCCACTACAAACTACACAGGACTTCACCCTCGTTCTCTCCCAGCTCTCAGCTAAATAATGGAAATCGGCAAGCTCCGCCCACTAATGCCTCACTTTGAAAGGCACAGCTACATAATGGTCATCACCAAAACAGAAAATGACAATTCAGTGATGTAAAAATGAGGTGTAGCTAAATTAAGTTCTTTCTCTAGGGTATATAATTCAGCTCCAGCAAGAAAACTAAGCTATGCTAACACTACAATCTCAAATTTATACATCACAGCATGTTTCATGCACATCCGATCTGTGCTATTCTCATGCTTCCGCCTAACTGTATTCACTGTCATTGTTTCAGGAACTCTCTCAACACCAGGTCTTTTGAGACTTTGAAACAAATTTACACCTGTTTCAAAAAGCCAAAAGGAAATCCACGGAAAACCAGCCGGCGTGAGCTACTTAAACTTTCAGTGAATGGATGGGACCATATAAGCAGCTGCATGTTTCATTAATCCACTATACTGGGTGATTCTCCTATAATGAAATGTATAAGTATGAGAAAAAGAAGTACAACTTTACCTTGAAAACTAAACTCCACGTTTAGTCTTGTTTTAAACAACACGGCTGGATTGCACCTCAATCTGGTACAGAACACTTAGTACGCTTAAGTTACATTTTGATGCTACTCGAAGACATCTTTTATTGTCTACATGTATAAACATGTTTCCATATAATGAAAAAAAAAAAATGTACTCCAGAATACAGCTGATCAGCCGAGACATGTTTCGTGTCCAAAGTTGCTTTCTTTAGTTTTGCACTGGAGCAATGAGATTAATATTTATCTTAAAAGTAATAGAAGCTGACACCCCAGCAATGAGCATCAAGCAAACTGCAGCCTGAAATCAGCACACACTTACCTCAGAGTTAGTCGTTAAGTGATGTCAGATGGACTTCATTCTGTTAGACATAAAAACAGACAAAAGTACCCAAAAGCTCAAGTGGTAATAGTCATCTCGAAGCCTGATGTAATTCTATATGGTGAAATTCTTAGGGAATCTTTTTTATAGAGAAGCATGGCGCAGTGCCATAAGCCACACAGTGAGGTCTAGTGGAGATTACTTAACATATTGAAGTGTGTGTGAAGATTTTGATCTGCTATTGGCCAAAATACTGACTGGAGACTACAAGCTTTGTTAACTTGTTAGGGAAATCAGCCTTGGAGCTAAATAACTAAAGGAGCAGACTTGACTTGGTTGTATTTGGTGTGGAGGGGAAAGGTTATAGATTTGTTTATCTGTGTAATAGAGGATGAGTGTGTGTACTCAGGTGTGTTTGTTTGTGTTTGTTGTGTTTATATAGTGGAACTGTACTTTCCCTGTAGGCGCTGTGTGTGTGTGTGTCTGTATGTGCATGCATACGTGCATGCACATGAGCGTGTGCCATTTCTAGGGCTGTGTGTGTGTGTGTGTGTGTGTGTGTGTGTGTGTGTGTGTGCGCAGGGTAGAGGCTGGAGAGCGGCCCGGATTGGCCTGAGCCCTGCGTTCTGTGCCAGGCTAGTGTCTCCCTCCTCCCATCCCCGAAGAGTCATAAACAATAAACCCTCTGTTACTTTTAACCCCCTCACGTGTTTCCCACCACCGCCCTCCCTCTACTGCTCTCTCTGCTCCACCACGGCTCGTCTGTCTTTCTCATATACCCCCCCTTCCTTCTCTCTCTCACACTCTCTCTCTCTCTCTCTCTCTCTCCCTCTCCCTACCTCCCTGTCTTTCTCTCCGTCCCTCCCTCACTCGCTCTATCTCTCTCTCTCCCGCCCTCCCTCTTTCTCTCCCTGCCTCTCTCTCTCCCTCCTTCACACTTTCTCTTCTTCCCTATCTCCCTCCCTCACTCTTTCTCTCTCCTTCCCTCACTCTTTCTCTTTCCCTCCCTCTTCTTTTCTCTCTCTCTCATTTTACTATCTTTTCTATCTTTTCTTTCATATTTTTTTCTCTCCTCACTCTTTCTGTTCTTTATCGCTTTTTCCCTTCTGTGGGCCTTTTTGCATTCTCTTTTTATTTTCTTACACTTCTGCTTCTTTTTCACTTGCTTTAATCTGTTTGTCTCCCTATTTCTCTCTGTCACTCATCTTCTCTATCAGCCCCCCTCTTCTTTTAATCTCTCCTTTTCTTGTGCCCCTTTTCTTTCTTTTTCTTTGTCCATTTCTTTCCCTCATATTTTCTTCATTCTTTTCTCCTCCTCTTACTCTCATTTTCTCTCCGTTAGTCTCTCTCACAATCTCCCTCTCTCTTTCCTTTAGTGTGTCCATCTTAATCAGCCTCATAGACCTGGTTATGAAGGCCTATGTATGTGTTTGGTTATTTCATCATGTGGTCTTTACTTAAAACAGTATCTGAGTAGTATTGATATTAAATAAAAGCCAGCCGAGTTTACAGCTGACCTGGTACTAACCTCTGAGGCAGTTTAGTGGAGCTCTGAAAATTGTCTATTGGAAGTAAATTCACCCCTCGCGTACATCCACGCACTCATAGACAAGACGATAGGCCTGAACTGTAAACAGATGTTTGCCCTAATCACTCTCTAATGAGACTGGTCACTCATTTCCCCCATCTGTACGGCCATGTTGCTTACATGCTGAAGACTACACAGTAATGCTGGCCAGCTAATGAGGCTGAAGATCTTTATCTTTGATTTGGGTCATTCTGAGTGAATGCCAAGCTAATGGCTGGATATTTTTCTCCCGTCTGTAAGGCAATGTGACAGTTCTTAACTCAAAAGTTGACGAAACGTCAATACCTTTGGGGAGGGGGGGGTGTTCTCCCTCTGGCTTAGCACACGGGGCCCCCTGGTGGTCTGGCAGAGAAACTCTCACTGTTTCTTTTAGGAAGCCAGAGCAGTGGAGGCCAGCCACACCAAACACTTTTAGCTACGCTGAAGAGTTGGGCAAATACTGTAAAGTTTTTAATTGCTGTTTGCACATTGCTTGGTAGAGCATGAGGGCAAACGCGTACATGCACGCACACACACACACACACACGCACAAAGGAATGGCCTAATGTGCACGAGTTTGGCACAGTTCTTTCAAGGGGAATTTCACTTCATGCTGTGCGCTCCACTGATGAGCTGTATTTATGCAGAATGGTAGCATATGTGTATCTGCTCCGCCTTATTGAATCGAGACCACAGTGAAGATTTTCCACAGCATCGCTCATCCACGGTGGAAAGCCCAGGGAAGCCCAGCACTCCGAGCAAACAGGGTATTGGGTGGGAGGGGAGGGTCATTTAGTGCATTCTCCAAAGAGTGATGTCACTTAAGTCATTAAGACCTGCAGCCTGAATGAAAAGCAAACATGCCTCTTTGTGCAGGAGCATTAGTGCTGTCCGAGAAAGAGACAGTGGAAGGATGTAGGGCCCAAGTAATATACTCTACACTGTGAATCCATATTGAATTCTCAAAAATCTCTGGAAATGCTACAAAAATCCCCGCTGACAAATTAGAGTGTAGTCTCATATGATAAATATTCTTTACCCTGACGAAAACCTTTCACTTCTGCCGATCTCAGCATTTCTCATCAGGCTTTTTATAGTGTATCTGGTCAATATAGGCAATAAAATGACACAAAACACTGTGTAAAATGAATTAATGTAAGATTAATTTCAACTTAACTCTTAGCATAAGGATAACATGCTACCATGGAAAACAACATTTATTGTGAAGGAAACTGATGTGAAATAAGACAGAATCCATAACAGATATCAAACCAGCAGTTAAGAGTCCCTCTACCCCTTCTCAGCATTTTCAGAATGGCTGCAGTGAGGACCTGGAAGAATGTGCTCCTTAGAGAGAGAAAGATTTTGGGGTGAAAGAGATAATGTGCTGGTTAAAAAATACTTCCAGACAGGAAAAAAACCTGGATGGTGTAAGAAAGGTGCTAAAGCATGGCGTAAACACTGTGAACGACGTCTTCATCCGCGCTCCGAAACACAAACACAGCAGGGCTTATCTATTCTTTCAAGGTAAATGGGGTGTGAAACACCCCTCCTAAAACCAACAAACACAGATTGCACTCTGTGGTATAAAGGATTAACTAAACATCCCAAATTAAACTGGTATAATGTTCAGTATCTCTAATCATAAAACACCCATAACAAAGTTTTTTTTTTCACTGTTCACAACGCCTGTGGATGGGTGCTGACCCCAATAACCATGAACCGCATACTGTCATCTGATTTTTTTTATAGTTCAGAACTCCAAACGCCAAACACATCCTTCATGTTTCGGTCTGAGATTTAATAGGCATTAGTGTTTTAATTCTCTTTCTGCTTGATTTAGCATGTCAAGAGATAGGGGGAGGCATGTTCTAAAGTTGAATAGCACAGTGTGTGTGTGTGTGTGTGTGTGTGTGTGTGTGTGTGTGTGTGTGTGTGTGTGTGTGTGTGTGTGTGTGTGT
>JBBKCR010000027.1:10733479-10744261 GCA_037577295.1 Ladigesia roloffi | reverse complement strand
GGCCAACACATGCCATGAATGGACTGTTGTATTTTCCTTTTTTTTTCATGTACATTGTTATCCATCTCCACTAATTCAGAGTGAAACAGCCTAAACATGTTCATATGGAAGTTATAAGGAGTGTGTTAGCCCATACTACGTTTTGAGTTAGGCACAGTTCAAGACATGCACAACAATGCACTGCACATTAAAAACAGCCCATTTAATGGTGTGCTCACCGTGAGCTTTAAGAGCAGACATCCTGCCCTAGAGAATGTGTTCAAGGTATGTTATGAAAATATCTCTATTTGCCAAGGGTAAACAGGGAAGAATTTGCTATAGTGAGAGCATCTTTAGGGGGACAACCCAAAACAGAAAACCATGAAAGTAAAAGGTGTTTCCCACAATATAGTGGATGCGCTGTTTAATAAACATATTTTTCAGCTAACAGCCTGTATATATTAAAATAATAATGAATGTATCTACTTCATTATTGTGTATAATTAAAAAGACCTTATTTCCTTCAGCATGTTGCTCTTTGCACTAAAATAGACATGAATTGACAGAAGAAAATGGAAATGTGTCAGAATGCATAAAAAATGCATTGAATGGGCCAGTCAACATAGTCCTCCTCCTCACTATTGATTTCAAACCTTTATCACAAACTTGCCTAGATGCGGTCTCCATTTAAACCACTTTCAAGACGGATCTTAATTTACTCACATTACTCGGTAATCTCAAGGGAGTCTTTACCTCACCTTAAATTACGCAATTAAGGAAATGGCTTTTTACATCTTTACTGTATTGTGAGGATATTTGGCAGTTTTACTTAGGGAAACCTGTATAAAACGTTTTAGAACTTTAAACTCAGCATTTTTAGGGGAGGTCTGATGGGAAATTCAGTCTGAAGTATTTTACGTAAGGATTGTAGTATCGCCCTAAAGTCTGAGCAGCCAATTATAGCAAACTGTCTCATATTACCACATTTTCTACTCAATCTTCAGTATTTAATGATGATGAAACCTAGATATAGAATGAGATTTCGTTCTTCTGCACAATCAATTCTATTTACAGTATATTATTTGGCTTCACTTTATTAGAACTTAAAATGTGTATGTTTGAGTGGCAGACATCACAGTCTCTGGTTCAGTAAATTTCTCCGATTCACATCAATACACTCAATGACTTTGTTTACATTTCAGTAATTGAATTATGATGAAAACTTGATACCAGCGTAATGTCCCACTAAGATCATTTGCAGCACAATCGCAAATCACAAGCACAAACGTTGTTGCTTACAGATGTCATAAGGAAAAACGTGGCATAATCCTGGGGAATTACTTCTGGTCATGCTGTGTATCACTGAAGACGGTAATTTGAAAAGCTAACGACAGATGTTAGCAAGCTGCACATATTCCCCTGTCCCAGACTTGCTCAGTGTCAGGCAGAATATTGAAGTGTGATTCCGCCGTGCTCTCTGAACAGATGTGGTTTTAGAGAAGAGGATTATCCTTCAAATTAGCAGTAGGCCTAATATGTGTGAGAAGTAAACAATTCTGTGAAAGGACGAAAAACTAAAAGTAAAATAGATTAAAGGTATTTAATTGACAGACAACTGAATATATTCTAAGTAAACTGCAGAAAGTCATCAGGGTCAACAGTTTGTTATATCTGTGCAACATTTTTTTTACAAGTTCACATTGAATAATGAATTTTAAATTTAGGATTATGGACATTTTGTGTGTGTTTTTTTGTAGCATCCCACAAATTGTATAAATTTTACACAGGCAAACCTGCATCAGTGTGATACAAGGTTCTTACATCCAATGTAAAGAAATGACAGACTTTGTTCTAAGTTGTTTGATGCCATTTCTGTGGTTCTCTTGTCATGAAATTTTGAATATTACAACAAAAAAAATAATAATACAAATGACAATAGTTTTCATTCAGAGAGTAGCAATTTGTAAAACTGCTCCATGTTCTTGTATCACTGTGCTGTAAACACTAAAGTAGCTTGAGGAAATAGTGAGTTTAATCTCACAAATCAGATACTATAACATATTTTTGTGCGTTAGTTGCGCTGGGACTTGTGTATATGTGAGTGCATGTGTGTTAGTCTGCTTAGCAGAACTCCAGTGCACAGACCAAACACCATAATCCTCTCTCTACCACCACATGGCACTCCCACAAACACACATACACACACACACACACACACACACACACATCCTGCAGCAGGGCTTTAGTGGTGGATGTAAAAATAAATAAATAAAGTAAAAAAGCAACAAGCCTCTTAATGATTTAATCAGTTGAGATTCATTTGTAGCAATACATTGGGACCGGACGGCTTGTCCCACAGTAATGCTGGGCAGGGAGGGAGTGATTATATCAGGGGGGATTACAGCTGCTGTTGTGCTTTTCTGATTGAGATTTTGGTGGGGTTTGGTGGAGGTCAGCGCAGCTGCTTGATCCAGCAGCCCGTGATCCTCTGTGCTGAACGCGGAGCCTCTTGAGCTGCTGCATAAGATTCCGTGTGTTCTGCATGTTTAGCAGAATCGTTGAGCCCAGACCAAATTTGCTCAGTCAACAGACATAAGGCTCGCAAACACGCAACCTATCGATCAAATCTCCTTTTTTATCCTGAATACACTGAGCTCTGTTACACACTTTCAGTCCACACATGTGTGTGTGTGTGTATATGATTTGGACCCAGGCTCTGTCCTGATTGATTAGTAAGCTGCTGTGGGAGCTGCTGGGATGGGTATTACAGCACTTTATCTTACTGATCAGAGAAATTAAGCCGCTAAGCCTCAGGTATTATGGGTGCAAACCCATTGGGAGCTTCCGTCTCTATCCGCCTCTAAGGCCTGACTCACACCAAGCTGCGTGAAGAACAGCGCCAGCTACGTCCCACTAATGGTCAGCCCTCCATCACCTCGCCATCACTTTTTGAAACCGTAGCTTACAATTAAAGAAAGGATCATGTTTGTATTGTTTTCTTGTATTAGAGTTGTCTTTTTCTGTCAGCTGTATAATGAAGAGGCCATGTATGAACCTGGAGGACCGTACCTTTATTGAGAACCGGTACTAACATGTACCAGTGGCACACCACAAAAAGGCGTGTTATTTATCAAAATAAGTCATTATAGTTCAAACCAACCCTGTAGTTGGTGCCATTACACATTATTTCATTGAACTTTTAAAGCACCCTTCTGAATTTTTGTGGTGAAATGTTGAAACCTGTAAAACCTGTAGCAATTTTCGAACTAGCGGTTGTAGACTTTTCTCAGAAATTCGAGTTCAGGGGACATTTAAAGTTTAAGTTTTAATTTCCTACTAATGAAGAATTTTCTATTTTAGAAAGTTCTTGTTTGGAAGAGACCCCTGACTCAACCAAAGACATGTGATATAACCCTTGTCTTTTTTCTCCCTATCTTCCATCTGAGCCCAAGTTGGACCTTGCCTGGGCTGTTATTGGCATTACCACCCCTGTAGCTGGCGCCTGTACACATTCTTTAATTTAGCTTTTCCAGCGCCCCTCTCAATTTTTGTGGTGAGAATTTGAAACCTGTAAACTTTGAGCAGGATAAGTATTGTTTAATTCCCATATTTCATTCCAAAGGCAGCGCCGGGCCTGCACTTGAAGCCCTGTGTGAAGGACGATTTTACACGTTACCATTAACCTTCTGGAGCTATCCTCGGAGACACTTACCCTTTAGCTTTAATGTGGTTCGTGGAATCTCAGCGTTCTTTGAGCCAGGAGAACATGAAGGGTTTGCAAGCATAGCAGAGGTGTATTTCAGAACAGTTCGCCAATCTAGTGACCAGAGAATCAAGCACGAGGGAGCAGCCTGCGTGGAAAGAGCCTCCATCCAACGTCTCATATAACCTCAGTTAAAGAGCCATTCAGAACTCTTTCTGCAGAAACCATTTCCAGACCTTCTTCCTCCTCCTCTCTCCCTCTTTCTCCCTCTTTCTCTCCAATGCTTGGTCTCATCTCCTCTCATTTTCGTACTGTCTTTCCTACTCTTTCATCTCATTCTCCCTCTCTCTTTCCAAGCCTCCTTCCCTTCATGTTTCTTTCGTTCGCCTTACGATCCCAGTGGGGTGACTCGGTGCGGTATTTCCTGCTGTAAGTCTTTCCTGCGCCGCTCGCTCTGCCCAGGGAGCTGTGAACCAGAGCAGGCGCCCGGCCCAACAGCAACGGGCCAGCAGAGAGAGAAACTCAACCTCCATCCAGAACCTGCACTCACCAAACATTCAGGCTATATTTTTTTTTGAAAATATTAACGCCTGTGGGCTTAAAAGCCGTCCTGATCCATCAGCAGTATTTATTCCAAGATTCGCGCACTTCATACCTTTTCTTCAGCAATAAAACAAATGGTGAAAAATGTGGTGTAATACACACAGTGCCTACGTTTTACTCACTATAACAATCTCAGACCTGAAAGGGATGTTCAGTGGGGTGTTACTACCTCATGCTTTAAGGCAATAATGGGTTCCTTTGCAAAGAAAAGCTGCTGTTCAGTGCATCATCTTTCTGGAACCATTCTTGCATGGAGAATGAAGCATGACTTGCCTCAAGCTTTCATAGGAGCGTCATAAAAGTTATGTCTTGGCAGGTGCCATCATTTTAGGGCTTGTTGATATGTGTAATATTTCTCCTTAAGAGATATTACTTTAACTCTTTTAAAGGCACCTTCGATTCATTTTGTCTCGAAAATGTCATTTTATTGCTGATATATCTAACATGCCTTCGAATTTGCATTGTCTTTCCTTCATGGAGCATCATCTCACTGAAGAGCTTTGTTGACCTGTCCAGCTACTCTAATAAATGCTCAAAGCTACTTTTTTTATAGTTGCAATCTGTTTCTGGTACCATCTCGTCTTTTGATCATTTCATTTTTATTTATCAACTTCGTTCCACTTTAATTATTGTTAGGGTTTAGTCTTGCACCGTGCCATCCTGACACTTACAACAAAATATTTAGATGAATGTCCGTCTGTGTCCTGAAAAATCTGTGCCTGTGATTGTATTTTGTCAGGTATGGCATTTAGGTCGGGCTTCAGGGTTCCATGTGAACCTTTGAACTTGAGAGTGCCTATGAATATCTGAGGATAGAGCATGTATGTAGTGTCTCAGTTTTCTTCCGTCCATCACTGATGAATGGATGGAACCCTTGCAGACATTTAGAGGCTCATCACATATCTTCCATTTTAAACAGTGGCCAGTGGGAATAGCTTGCCACCTCAACTCTCCTTTTTCTCTGTATGTCTCGCTTTCTCTTTGTATTTTTTTCCCTCTCCCTCTTTGTCCTTCTACGTTTCTCTCTCCTTTAAGCTCGAGATGGCTGGAACTCATCCTGTGTTTACATGAGATGGGAAGCAGTTCAATGCTGTTTTTTCCCCTACATTTTTTTTTTTTTTTTTTTTTTTGCTCCTCCTGCTTCAAGACGACAGTTTGGAGGGTAGAAGTGGCCAAAAGCCCACATCTGCAGTTTGGAGTAGTGGAATTTGAAACGGAGGCAAAATATACAGGAGGGTTTGTTTTCATCCCAAGTGCTCCCACAAAGCAGAACAAGAGAAATAGAAAGCTAAAGAAAAAAGCGACAGAAATGAATGCTCAGGCAGTCCTCTGCTGGATCTTCTTTCCATTTTGATGTGAACTGTAATCCGCTGTAAGTGAAATCACATGGTGAATTATCCCATAGAGAAAGACAGAGAGACTGGTATAGGTGGCTGTAATGATGATGAAGATCTCTGGTTCCTCTAATGAATCTGCTGATTGGATTTTCTCTTCATCCCAGCACAATCAACCACTATGGTGCATTTCTTGCCTTCATCTACGACCACCTCCTTTTGTCTCATGGCCAGAAGGAGCATTAAAATGACTGTTTGTTTCGGCAGTCACTACCACATGACTTCTCGGGCACGTGCTTCTAGCATCTCATTTTCCAGTGTCCAAGATGCATGAACCAAATTCTTCAGCTGTGTGCTTGTTGAATTTATACTGATGCCAAACTCCAACAAAGCGCATGTCGATTTTTTAGGTGACATCTCTTTGGCAAACTGCGATACGTAGGAAAAAAAGGGACCAACCCAGATATTGGGGTCTATGTCTACTGGTAAATAGCTCATACCATTGTATTTATGAGCCTTGATTAAACCTATTTGACACTCCTTTGCTGCCATTAAAGATGCGAACCCATATTCATTCTGGTGTGGTGGGGAAATCATTGAGTCTTGACTTCTTATTTGTTTGAGAGATTTTCAAAAAATAGCAATTTTTTGTCCGAAATATCTTATTTTTGGGGGAGCATATGCTGTGGGAACACCAAGGTAGATTAGGGTAGAAATACAGATTTTGCACATTAAAAGGATGATTAAAAGGAGAACAAAATATTTAGTATTGGTATTTGATTCAGAGGATAACATTCAGATAAAACCCGTTCTAATGCTGAGGAGAGTGAAATGAGAACTGGATGTCAAAAGAACACAAAAACGTAGAAAACAAAACATTAAATCATCTAAAATCTGTGGATAAATAAATTAATATTCCAGTCTAATTAATTGTCTGAGGTGTAAATATTTTGATCAGGGTCCAGTTTGGGTCTTTGCAATGTTATTTATTGTTATATAAGTTCTTTGCAAGTACTTGCTTCATTTTCCTCATTTCTTCTGAACATTTTTAACTGTGACATATAGCATTCATAATATTACCACTCAGTTCAGATGCTACTTCAGATTTTTTTTTTCCATTAGAAAGTTACACCCAGAACTTTGTGAAGATAAAATGGCTGGATGGAATTTGCCTGTGTTGTGTGAAAGGGCAGTTTGGCCTTCATCTCTCTGCAGCCCAGTCTGTCACTTATACAGTCAGAGGCAGCAGTTTTCGGGCGCCGATGTAAAGTTTTGTTGATTTTGTGGTGAAAACCTTCTACAGAGGAAAAAAGTGAATCTGTTTATTTTCTGAATCTGAGATGATGGGGAAAACAACCGTAAAGGGTAACCTGTGTAGAATTTTTCTTGATTAATTTTCTTCCAAGTGTGGTCAATTTAATATCTTAAGCAAACAAATAGAAAAGTAACATTCAATGATTTGTTCACTGCAAAGGATGTGGACTTCTCTATGCTTTTATAGGCAACAAAGCACTTTACCCCACTTTAGATTCTTCATTCCAGACAGTCGACGTGTATCTCAGTATCTCTTGAACTATTGCTCACTCTTTCTCTTTCTCTCTCTCTCTGCTTCTCTCTCTCTCTCTCTCTCTCTCTCTCTGCTTCTCTCTCTCTCTCTCTCTCTCTCTGCTTCTCTCTCTCTCTCTCTCTCTCTCTCTGCTTCTCTCTCTCTCTCTCTCTCTCTCTCTCTCCCTCTCTCTCTCCTTCTCTCTCTGGAACTGTATGTGACCTACTTTCTGCACAGAGACAGGCCTTTAGCAGAGCAGCAAACTCTGCTAGACCTGTTGCATTAGCGACTCACTCCTCTCTTCCTCCCTCCCCTCCCCTCTCTCACATGTCAAAATTAACCCGCACCCCCTACCAGTCTTTCTCTGGATTTTTTTTTTTTCATTTGCAATTACAGTAATATGTAACATCAGGCATAGTGAGATTTAGAGTTTTACCTTACATAACTCAGTGGATTTAGCCAAAGCTGAGCTTCTGAGCTAACAGGGACGAAACTGGGAAAAAAAAAGTTAAGCTCAAATCCCCCGAAGGGCCTGCGGAGTGGGAGTATAGTAGTGGCTTTGGTAGCCATGATACGCCAGCACTTACTGCAGTGAGTCAAACAACGGGCTACGTACAGCTAACAATGACACCTACTGTTGGTGTTCATATACCTTAATTGATTTCAGCAGGTTGTCCTTTTCCTTATGCCATCTTGTCCTTATGCAATCAAGTTTTACCCCTTGAAACATGCAGAAATTCCCCATTACTGTGCTTTGTGCAGTTTTGAAGAAGGCCTCTGGTCAGATGTCGTGGTTGTAGACTTGATGAGGTGTGTTTGGAAAACTGGAAAAGTGCTCTTGACTGGTTCCTAGAACAGAGAAAGCCTAAAAAGTATTTTTGTCCCCAGATTTTTTTCAAAGATGTTTTGCTTTGTGCTTTGTGCTCTATACATATGTGAGCGTTGGTGTACCTCTTGGCCACGAGGTGGCTTTTTGACTCATTAGAGTCAATTTCCAGAGATTTAATGCAAGTCAGGGTGTGTGGATTCTGCCAGCCCAAAGCATAGCCAGCGGCTGTTTCCCAGTCCACCCACCCAGCGCCCAAATCTGAGCTGGGCCAGCGCTCCCAGGCTGTAAATTTCACCTAATGAACGCCACCCACGGCCAAAAGTGAGGGAGTGGGGATGAAGAAATGCCTGTGGAAGAGAGTGGCTGGAGTGATGAAAGGAGCCATGGATGAATGGGATAAATGTTAATAAAATATTATAATAAAATATTGTTATTATTTAGTTTTTTATACAGATGTACAAGCTGTTCTGTGACTTAGGTCACTGTGTTGCTTTAACAGCACTAGAAAAGTGTTTTTTGGGGGATTTTTTTTCCCTTCCCAGAGGCGCCTTACTTTTTAATTTATCAGTAGTATAAAATCCTGAGTCCGGGGAAGTAAAGCTGTGGGATTAGGTCAGTAAAAAGAAGATGGAGAAACGGATGAGCAAAGAAGGGGAAGAGTGGCTCTGGCCGGTGACCCGGTCAGAAAGGCTTGAAGACAGTCAACATGGGTCTTGAGAGAGAGAGAGAGAGAGAGAGAGAGAGAGAGAGAGTGAGATGGTCTTAAACCTCACGCAATAGCAAGATGAATTTGAAGATTAGCCTCAGGCAAACGCCTTCATAGATTTTAGGCCGATGCTGTGGTCAGTAGAACAGCATGCTGCTTAAGAAGGCATATGAAGTGCTGCTGCCATCTCCGTACCAGCATGTTGTCTGACCTATTTAAGAGTGGAAGATGCTAAATCATCGTAATACCTCTCAGATATTTTCATATGTTCTAAAGAAAGGAAAATATATCAATTTCAACTTCTTGATAGCTGGGATATAAACAAGTCAGTTAAAATGATTTGATTGAAACGTTCAACACAGAGTCTTCAGATTTCTTCGCCGTGTTGATAATAGAAGGTAATAGAAGGCAGGGCAGGGCAGGCAGGCGAATTGATTAACACTGATCGGTGGGCGTCATCAGGTATTAGGCTGCAGTTGACCACTCAATGCTTAAAGTAAATTTGTTGGAAGCATCAAAAGTGGGTAAGCGTAAGAACCGGGATTTTATTGGGTCATCTCAAAACAGCAAGTCTTGTTTAGTGTTCCTGATAGGTGGTGGTTAGTGCTTACCAAAAATGGTCCAAGGAAGATAAACAAATGAACTGACAAGGTCCAAGGCTTACGGATGCTCTTCTCCGATCCCAGTGAAGAGCTACTGTAGCACAAATAGCTGAAAATGTTTATGCTGACTATGCTAGAATCACACTGTGGACATTTTCAGAACACATTGAGCAAATATACAGACCAATCAAAGTGCACATGTCCACCAGCTAAAGTAAAACTGGCAGCATTTTCTTACACACCATATGAACAGCCAGGTGTGTGTGTATCACTTACTTGGGAAAGAGACACCACCAGGGTGCGCTGAGAGAACGGGCCAAGCAAATAGAGGCAGTGTGATGCTATGGGCAACGCTCTGCTGGGACAACCTGCAGACCAAGTACTCCCCTTCATAAAACCCCTTCATTTGTAATAGTTTCATGTCTTAGCCTCATATAAAATATTTTAGAGGCATTAAACACTATAAAAAAATAATATTTTCCACTTTTTATTCAACAGACCATTTCACATCAAAACAATCTTGATGACTTTTTAACACAATTTATACAGAAAATTTGAAAGTTCATTTAAATTCCCTTTTAACGCTGATAATGCAGTGTAAAGTTTCAGGGCTGAAATACTGCAGGGTTTTAATTTGGAGAAACTTCGTTGTTGTCTTTATTCAGGTTTGGCTGTGCTGCTTCCTTTCCGACCTTGAGTTTGCTTTGAACGTGAAATTCAAAACGTCTATCTAATTTCAATCTGTTTTCTTTTGCAATGTGGCTCAAGCAGTGCAGCACAAATGTGATATACGCACACGCACACACACACAAATTCGTGGTCTGTGTTCCCTACATCACTTTTGGTTTCCTTCGTTTCTCTACTGCGGTTTCAGCTGCTTCCCCTTTCTCTGGGTGGTTCATGTATTTTGTTTTCATTTTTTTTCTCTTCTTGTGTTTTAATGGGCCCTTCATTAGCCTGTGGCCGCACAGAGAGGGAAAGAGAGTGAGAGAGAGAGAGAGTGAGTGAAAAGTGGAACATGAAGCAAAGAAAAAGAAAGTAGACAGAACTGAATCATGAAATACGTACCACATTTTCATTATTTCCATTCCTAGCTTAAATGTGTACCTTCCATTTTTAACTATGCCTCTCCCAGTCTTTCTCACTTTCTCTTCATCATTTTCTTCTTTGCTCAAAGGCTGAAATGGCTCGTCACTACTTTCCATTCATTTCTATTTGTTTGTCCCTCCCTCCTCAGTTTAGCTATTAGCTCATGTAAACTTTGCTTTTTGTCATGGTATTTCCAGAGTAGTATTTCTGCTTCTGATTAAACTGTATAAGCAATATAAAAAGAGCTCTCTCGCTCTCTCTCTCTCTCTCTCTCTGTTTCTCTCCCTCCCTCCCTCTTACATTCACTTCTTCCCATTCTCCCTACTTCTCTCTCTCTCTCTCTCTTTCTCTCTCTCCATCTGTCTTACTGTCTCTTCCCTTTTCTCTTGCT
>JBBKCR010000027.1:10719775-10733379 GCA_037577295.1 Ladigesia roloffi | reverse complement strand
CTCTCTCTCCATCTGTCTGACTGTCTCTTCCCTTTTCTCTTGCTTTCGCTGTCTCAGTCTCCCTTTGTTCCCTCCCTCCCCGTCTCTCTCTATTTCTCTTCCCTACTCTACTGTTCTCAGTCTGAGAATAGTTTGTTTTGTCCACGTGTTTTTGAGCAAACTTTTCCCTTTCAGTGTTTGTTGAGTTTTCCGGCAGACGCATCTTGAAGCCATGAGGCCTTTATCTGTGTTGTGGGCCGCTAGTTTCACCCTACACACACACACACACACACACACACACACACACTCACACATGCCGTCAAGCCCTGCTTCAGCTCAAGCTGAGAGCACTCAGGGACGAAGAGCTGGCTGGCTGTGTTTAATGTGCGCATTCTTTCGCATGAGATAACTCAGCGAAGGAGAAAGCAAGCCAGCTCCTTCCCACACAAACACACACACACACTCACACACACATTCACACACACACACACACATCTACTTTCACTGCTGCACCAAGCTATGACTTGATCAGCTTTTTAGAAGTCTACACCAGCCTGGTACCAAATACAGCCTGTTACCTGATCGGTTTTTATATGCTGCACGTTAATTTATTAAAAGCTGGCAACCAGATGCAGACTGCTGCTGTTCCAGTGTGTATCCAGTGATTATCTCCATGTGTGAAAAAAATCATTTACTTTATTACCCCTCTGCAAATGTAGTCGATCAAAATCTCACAGTGCAACTTCAGACCTCATATCTTGGGTGACTGACTTCAAGAGAAAATTTTGATTTATTTTTGTTTTTGCCAGACTGCTGTGGAAAACGTGTGTGTGCTGAAGGGCTCTGCAGGGTGCCTTGTCTTCAGGGCTGGTGCAGTTTGTAATCTTCATTCCCTGCTACTCATCTGTGTCATCCATGAAACTTTCTCTATCTGTCTCAGCTCCACCTCCCTCTCCCCGAACCGTCTCCATACTGTCGGGCTGTTCTCCCTGTGTTTTTGTCTTTTGTGACAGCTCCCCTCCCACTGCCTCATTCTTTTCTCCACATCTTTTCTAGCTCTTCATCGCCTCTCCATTCTCTCCTCCACCCGCCAGTGAACACAAACCCTACTTCTCCACACGCACACCCCCACCCACAACACCCCCACATATAAACACATATATACATATGTGTGTGTGTGTGTGTGTGTATATATATATTAGGGGTGGAGCCAAATACAAATACGGTATTCGGATTGGCACAAATAACTAGCTTTTTGTCCGTATTCGGACAAATACTTTAAAAAATATTTGTATTCGTGAACCCCCCCCCCTCCGTTACACACTCCCGTGCCGCTCTGCCTATGTGTGTATATATATATATATATATATATATATATATATAGCAGCTGGAGATCCAGTTCAGTTGAGTGTGATTTGGAAGAAAAAAAATGCCAAAATGGATAAGAAATGATGTCTTGGGAATATTTGCTTTTTGGAAAAGACGCTCGCGCGTCTCCCGCTTCAAATTTAGAGCGCAGCTGTGCGGCCGTGCGAGGTGAAAGTGAACACAAAGCACAAACACACGTTTATTTCAACACTTTGCCCATCAGGAAAGTGTGTGGAAGTGGTGAACCTGGTCATACTGTCTGTAGGAGAGCTGTTGGTCGAGCTAGAGGCAGCAGGAGAGGGGGAAAATTGTGCTGGAAGTAGCCACATTAGATTTCTTCATCCAGACCTCCAGAGGGGCGGAGTCTCAGCGCCGGCCACAGTGTGTGTGAGAGAAAGCTGGGAGACGTAGTTTATGAAACTGTTATATACTGTAAACTAATTCCTAGGTTTGGTTCAGTCAGTGATAAAAAATGTCATGACCATTGAAGCCTAATTTATAGACTTTTATTCAAAAGTAAATGGTAAAAAAAACTGCTTCTTTTAAGTCTGTATTTATCTGCGATTAAATGCGATTAATTAGATTAATTAATCGCCACCCCATGTAATTAATTAGATTAAAAAATTTTCAGCGCTTGACAGCACTAATATATATATAATGGGCAATGATTAAATGTGTGCTATTTTAAAAGTACTGCTCCATGACAAAAGTGTAAAAACATTTAATTTA
Organism: Ladigesia roloffi; assembly: GCA_037577295.1. Lineage (NCBI taxonomy): Eukaryota > Metazoa > Chordata > Actinopteri > Characiformes > Alestidae > Ladigesia > Ladigesia roloffi. Next base: position 10,731,303 of record JBBKCR010000027.1, on the reverse strand, counting down.
CAAACACTTTAAACAAATAAGGTTTTTATAACAGCAGTGTTCCATTTAACACAGTTTTCTTGTAACTTTTAACCTAAATGTAATCACATTAAATATAAAACCACTGCAGGACATTCACCTTTTGTCTTGTTTGTTAAAACAAGTCCAGAGCATGGAGAGTAGAAAACATTTTCCAGTTGCAAAGACAGACCAAATCCTTATGAAAGTTTAGGTATCTGAATACTGTGTCATTAAAGTTCCTGTTGATGTAATTGTCAAGCGTCCCATGACTTTTTTCCATGTCACACTCTAGGTGTCAACTCGTTTTTACGAGGGCCAGGACAATTGACCATAATTTAAGGGAGCATTTTCAGATGGGGTAGCATGTATTGATGATTCTGCTTTCGTCTTGCACTGTGGTAGCTTTTTTCTTGCACTCACGGTCCAGAGCCACGATTAGAACAGTATATTATACACGTTTCAAGCAACAAAACTGCAGAAGTAGACAGTGTGTGTGTCTGAAATCGCATACTTACGTGAGTGCACTGTAATGTAGTACATAGTGCGTACTGAGCATTTTCCCTTTGTAGTGCCCACTGCATGGATTATGAAACACTCTTTTGCACTTAGCGGAAGTGACTGACCAACATTTGCTCACGATTCTCCAGCCAACCAAAATTTCTGCCGTTTATACAGCAGTATACCTCAGTTAAATATTTTTATTAACCTTAATTATATTTAAACAAACCAGTTGCCTCCTCTGGGGCTTTATTTTCACTGTTTGCTGCCATTTTTCAACTCTAAAAACTTGAAAGTCTCTTCCCTTCTGCTACGTGGTCAAAATGGCGTCCGTTTAGTGAACATAGTGTCCATTGTTCCACACTGTGTTTTTAGTGCACCATCAAGTTTTAGCTTGGTTGTCAGTGTGAACATATTATGCACTAAAAATATGCAAGTGTGTGATTTCGCACACACCGGTGATGATCAGTAGCGATTGTCCATGTTAAAGTAAGGTGAAGCCATTGGTCACATTAAATCTGATGTTTTTGTTATTAAGCTGCATTAAGTGATAATGAGTTAATGCATTAACAATGCCTTTAAGCACCTAGCACTTATGTATAAGGTTGGAGCAGTGACTCCCAGAGATGCAGTGTGAAATTTTACTCTGGAGTGGATCACCTGCCAAACAGATGCAGGCTCTTCTAGGTTCATCTCTAGTTCTTGATTTAAATGAATAATTTGACGAACAATAAATATTTTCTTAATATGTCAGTGCTTCAGACGACATAAACTTGGTAAAAAAATGGTAAAGCAGGCATTTGGCTGATGGTATTTTCCAGAGTTACATTCAATCAGTAGTTACAGGGACAGTCCCTCTGGAGGCACTGAGGTTTAAGTGTCTTGCTCAAGGACAGAATAGTAGAATGTGGGGGTTTGAACCTGCAACATTGTGGTCATCAGGTTCACAGCTAGGTGTTTTACCCTCTAGGCTGCTACCACAAAAATGATCTCAGAAAATCTAAATAAAATGTTTACATGGTTTCTGTTATATTACTTTGTTTTAAAAATCAGATTAAAATTGCTTGGTGTATGATAACTAGCTCACTTGTATCCAGCTTCTTACATGCACAGAACAAAAAATAACAGAGATTGAAATGAAGGTTTGTGCTCTGAAAATGTTATGGATATATTTTCAGTTTCACATTTCTCATTTTCATTATTGGACCTCTTTATTTATAATAATAATTACAAAATTCATTTTAGTATCTGGGTAATGTGATGCTGCAGATGGAAGTCAATGTGTTTGTGGTAAAATAACTTTGTATTAATAAGTATTAAGTTGTCCTAGTTTTGTGGAAAATTTCATATCTTTGTATTGCCCACTTTGCCCCAGTGACCTACCAGACTAATCCTAATCCATCCCACCTGATCCAACTAAATATTGCCTTAATTGCCTTCATTAGCCGAATGAAGTTGTTAGATTTGTTTGTGAAACCTGCAGTAAGGCAGATCTTCAGGAGGAGGGTTGGTGCCTGTTGATGTAGCATGAGTGCATTAGTCTTCTCTCTCTTGGTTTTGCTCGTGCTGGTAATCTCCTCTTCTAAACCACAGAAGACGCATGGCAGTGCCACCAGTAAAGCAGGGTTTTGGAGATATTCCCCCATTCACCTCACACACACTAACAGAGCTGCCTTTATTAGAGACACAGTATAAAAATGCTTTTCTTAGTTACTGAGAGCTTGAGTGATTAAAAATGAACTGGATAGGTTTATTATCAGTAACCTCCAGCTGTTACCCTCCCGGCACTAAAGTTTCTTTCCTCACAGAAATGTTTTATGCATTTTGGGCAAAAATAACAAGCAAAGGGAAAGATCTGCAGTGACCTCTCCACCAGCTCCCCACATCACATCCCTCACTGAGGGGCACATCCACCCTCTCCTGAAGCTCTGGGGCTATTCTGCACTCAGCTGAATTCAACAGAAGCAAAGAATAGGAGGCAAAACCAAGAGTGTGTGCATAAGAAGTGAGCAAGAGAGAGGGAAGGAACGCTTGGAAAAAATATTGTGTGTGAAAATGTGTGACAAATACACCATAAAACCGAATCCTTCGGTAACGGACCGATGTAATGTGAGAAATGGGAACAATAGAAACTTGGAATGAAACTTGATATTTTGCAGGGCCCTGTTGGGCTCGGAGAGACTAGCAGACCTCTACCAACTAGGGATCGAATATTTGCGGTGCTTCAATCCTTGCTTCTTTAGAAACCCTATTAAAAACATCTCTCAGTACTACGCCTCTTCTCTTGAACTGTGAGTCTGCAGTCTGTTCTCTCCTGCTCTCTGTGTTGTTGTACTTTGGTCTGTTGAATGTTTTTCATCTGTTAAAATGAAGCAACCTTGAGTTTGAGGAAAGTACTATATAAATTCGAATTATTATTATTATTATTATTGTTGTTGTTGTTATCAATATTGTTATTAATGTTATTAGTCCCATTTTATGACGCATGGAACCACCGCCCTCGCAGTGGAGTTTGACGCAAGAAGGCCTCCTGTTGAGCCTTTCATCCTTCCACTCTCTCCTCTTTTCTTTTTTCCGTTTGACTGCATCTCTCACTCCCCTCATTCCTTAGAGACGTGCGGGAGATAGATGGACGAGCTTTGTGATAAGGCTGAGGTGGATGCGCGACCCACTCGCACGGCGTCCCATTTACCACGCTCTTATCTCTGAGGTGCGCCCCTGACAGAAAAGCTGGACGGCATTAAAGTCTTATCCACTCTGATAGCTCCAGAGACGAATGGAACAACAGCTTAACTCTGTGCTGATAGGTTAAAGCGCAGTCAGGATTAAATGCGTAAAAAGGCCTGTTAATAAATGGATTGATAGATGATGTAAAGCTCTGATTATTAGCTATAATGTGCAGCGCACCCAATCGGATCATAGGCCACAATATTAAGCCAAGTGTATTTGTGACTTATCTGCTTATGGAAACACACACTCTCTCTCCCTCTCTCTCTCTCTCTCTCTCTCTCTCTCTCACACACACAGACTCACCTGGTCCCAGGGCAACCTGTGGATATGATGAACCTTATTTGTAGGAAGTGAAAGCATCCTTGTTTTGTTCTGCCTTGTAGCTTCACCAGCATAAACATACTGCCTCCCTCAGAGCAGCTTTGAAGAGAGAGTGAGAGTCAAGGACAGAATGAGAGCTCTAAACAAATAAAAAAGCAAACAAAGAATATATATTAATACATAAATGTAGAACAAATCTATTAGTTTAATTGTTACTGATAAGCGCTACAGTAAAATAACTTCTTTTTTGATGTATGTGTTAATCTACACTCTGAACTGTTGCCCCATGGCTGTTTTGAAGACAACTTTTTATTGTTGTACGTCTACCTACTCTGACTGTTAGCTCTAACCCTAATCCAGCTCACCTGATCCATCTAAATACTGCCTTTTTGTCTTGATTAGCTTAATGAATTATGTTAGATTAGGAGGGGAAGCTTAATGGAAGGTAGATCTTTGTTGGTGATCGCTGCTTGAAATTTCTTCTTTCACTTGGCTTGGAATCTACTGGTTCTAAACAAGAAATTGTACCTGGAAGTGGCAGCTGTTAAAAACAGAGTGTTTCTGTTACATCCATTGTCGTGAAGCTAAGTTAAACTTCTAGGATAATCCAATAAAAACATCACAACAAAACATGATGCAGGCAGATTCCTTTACTTTGCCAAATAAAGTTAGTAAAACAGCAAACGGCACCCAACCAGTAGGGGGAACCACCCAGTGGGGCTGTTGGGAAACTCTCTTTATATCTACTGGGTTAATGCTTCTATAGTCATAAAAGCAGTTGTCCACTCCATAAGTAGGGCTACTTCTGTACCAGGAAAGCCTATAACCAAATATGGTATAACCTTGGATGATGGAGTAAAAGTGATGTATTTTTAGGGAATCAGTTTCTTCAATATTGTCTTACATGCAATTTCTATTTCAAGAAATACCCCACAAGTAAAGGACAAACAAAGAGATAGAATACTATACCATACTTGGTGTGTCCGCAGTCAAGTCATGTAATACATACGATGTGCGTGACTTCAGAAACTACTATACCTTCAACTCAACTCACAAGCTCTAAAAAAATTTTCAATAGAATATTACAAAAATCAGTTAACAACACGGATCGCAGCATTTGTGGAACCTGGTATTATATATATTTTTGTTTGTTGTTCTCTTCTGTTCTGTGCACTGATATCTCCCTCTATTGTCCTCCCTCTACCTATCTCTTCTTCTCGTTCTCTCACTTTCACGCTCCAATCTCTAACACTCTAACTGAAGTACAGTACTCACGCCACAGTCTTTTTTTCCCCGAGGCCCTTGAACCATTCATTAACTAAAATGAGTGCTCGCCTTGCTGCTCGCCGTTCTTTTAACGGGCGCCGTTTACGTGTTTGTGTGTAGTTTTTACGGCACTTGTAAAACACGTCCTCCCAGTCCGGAACGATTATCCATGTATTTATTTGCATAGTTTACAGGCCAAAATAAAACCTGGACAACAGCCATCGTATTGCTGTTTGCGATTGGCCCCCCGATGGGCTTCCTGACTCTGAGGCTGTTGCTGGAGGCTGTACAATCTACATGTTATGCTGCTGTCATAGTCTGGGGGATGTAGAGTAATCGCATGTACTGCCACTGACTACTAGTGTGTAAAAATCCAGTAATGGGGTTTGACCTCATGTACTCATACCAGTGCAGATGGGACACACAACCCAAATATCAAGATCAGTCTGTTTCATCAGTGGTAGTGACTAAAATGTAAGTGGAAGTACACAGTAGGTGTTTCCAGTATAATGGCCAGTGAGTGGAAGAATAGAATGGCTTTTTTCACTGGAATGACCAGTGGGTGTAAGTGTTTTCAATACATTTGGTGGAAGTGGAAGTACAAGATATGTGTTTCTAATAAGTAGCCCATATTTTTGCCCAATTTAGTCATCTGAAGGCTAGCTTGTGCTTCCTCTGACTCATGTTAAACCAGCTACATTTTGGAGCTTTCACTAATGTAACATCATTGGAGAGCATTAAGCAGCATTAAGAACTGTGAATACCAGTTTTGTTGCATTAGTTAGTAGAGACCTCTACCAGAAGGGGGGTCATCCTGCTCAACCAGAGGGTGGTGAAGCCAATGTTGGGCTTCCTCAGTCACTAATGGCTGCAACCAGAAGATGGACTTTTCTAATAAAGTGGCCCATTCAAGGTGCAAGTTCAAGGTTAGGGTTTTAACCAAGCGGATGCTAAATGTGTGTTTGGCCTTAATCACCTGTGTTGCATCATTGTCCTGCTCCCTTTAGATTTTTTGCCATGTGCAATTGGGAATGCTAGAAAAATGGGATGACCTTCGGCAGAGTCCTTAAATGACCAGCAAATTTGAGTGGTTGCATCTGCAAGATGCAATAGATCAGGTTGTTGAGTGAAGCTGCTCTGAGGTGTTGAGTTGAACCTGCAGGAGAGTAAATCCTCAAGAAAAACCTTTATTTTATGCTGTATGGTTAAGCCACTGGGTAAGGTAGTAGTTAAATGCTTAGTAATAAATATATTGATCAGGTTATTCATTAATGCAATATTTATAGTGTGTATGTATGTGACGTAGAGAGTGAGATAATTGGCTACCTCACAAATGTGTTGATAGATTTGGCTCATAACAGAATGTATATTTTCCAATTACTGGTCAGTGGACTTTGGTTTACGTTTTGGTGATAAATTGTCTGTACCGTACGGTGCACTGTATGTTTAAAGTTGTTTCTTAAGCATTCACTGCTTGATTGTGTACATGCATGATTGCATAGGAAGCTGTGTGTGTATGTGTGTGATTGTGCCTTGATTTGCTGTGTGTTTACACAGTGTCTAATGAATGAGCTTGAACGCTGCATGTTTGAAAGGTGGGTGATGGATGTCTACCTCAGCTAGTGCCTTTTATGATGCTTCGTGACTGTTGTGTACTCTATGAAAGAGTAATTTTTCTAGTGAAGTGTGTGGTTGGGGGGTTGGGAGCATATACCCCTCAGGCACTAGATTGTCAGTCAATCGCTTGATCTCTCGTAAACAGTGGTGATGAATGACAGCGTGTAACAGCTTAATCCAGGCCTTTGTTTATGAACTTGATGTTCTATGGAATGGAACTCCTACTGCTTCCTGTCTCTTGTTTTAAGATGTAGCACGGTCATCAGCCTTATTTGTCACAACCAGTCATTTTTTACTTATTTAGACATTGCACAGTGTATATAAATCTAAAGATAAAGAGTTTTATTGACAGTTTTCCAGTTATAACTCCAGTTATATCTCCCTGCTTTTGTACACCTTGGTGTAAAAACTACATTTAAACAATTTTTTTAACATTTAAACAAAAATTTAAACTTGTTCAAAAAAAAAAGATAAAAACTGACTCATATTCAGTAAGGTAGAGGATGAATGGTTTGTAATGATTGATAAGTTTCTGTTTTACTGACTGGAAAGGTGGTTTTTCGGGTTTACTAGTTCAACCCTCGTTGCACTGGTGGATTTGAAATCACTTTGGGTTCTCCAGTGGTGCAACTGTGGACCGTTTTGGTCTGTCTTTAGGAAAATGCAAGTTCAAATCCAGGTGATTCGGTGAAGACGCTTATTATTGGTGATAAATTCACTGATACCAATGGAATTGTGGTTCATCAGCATCAACTTATCCTGTTGACTAACCTCCTAGATCCGCTTCTCAGTCACACTGACTTAACCTGCCTATTAACAGAAATTGTGTTTTTAAGCAGGAAAATCATCAAACTGTGCTGGTCAGTGGACTGGAGCTGAGGATTCCAGACTTAGACTGTGAGTTTGAGAAGAAGGAGGTGAATCCTCCTGGGCCAGGCTACAAGCAGGCAAACTGGAGTGGTGCTCATTTACTGATAAGCAAGAAGCAAGAATATCATCATGACAAATGAAGCCCAATTTAAACATGCTCTATCTAAACGTAAACTGTTGAAAACAACATTGATATATTGTTACATGTGTTTATTCTTAGGCCAGTTGGTTTATGGGTTGGCCGCTAGTGTCGGCCGATACTGTAGACCTGCAATTTTATAGAAATCAATTATAATTAGTCTAATAATCAATTGGTTCTAAGGTAACACCTGCATATCCCCTCTTTTCACTCACTCTCTCTCTCTCTCTCTCTCTCTCTCCTTCTCTCTCTCTCTCTCTCTCTCTTTCTCTCTTTCTACAGTCTTTGCCAGCAAGTCTTTCTTTCTTTCTCCATTCCTTTTATTCTCCCTGTGCTCGTCTTTCTTGGCAACACCTGCTGTTCCCACAGCTTTACCCATCCCCCTCATCCCCACTCTCTCTCTCTTTTTTCTCACCAACTCACTTTCAATCTCTCTTTTTGGCACATGGTACCATCACATGATCCTCTCTCTCTCTCTTTCTCACACAAACACTGTCCATATGCAGTACTGCCCAGCGGCTCGTACGTTTCCCTTCTATTGTGCTAAGCTAGGTTCAGGGTCAGCCACATTCTGTTGGTTTGTTTATTTTGATAGTCCCGACTGGCCGCTGCTAGTAATTCTCAGCTGTAGACACGATATTAAGAAAGCGTATATGAACTCGGTTGAAACTGGACCTGTATTTGTGTCTGCTAAAACACTGGCAAAGGGCCACCTCTATAATGGAGAATGTTTTCACTGGGAGGGAAAGAAAAATAACGATAAGGAGGTAAAGAGGCATGGATGGACTCGGTGGACTCTTCTTTCCAAGTTCTTCACAACTTCTGTCATCATTTCTCATTAGCTTGCTTTCGTGTTTCCTTGATGGACAGGTTACACATGAACTCTTAATGGAAGTTGTAATAGAGATATATTGAACTACCATTTTCCTACATTTAGCATCTTGTATAATGAATTGTCTGGCACAAAGCTCTGCCAGATCTCTGACTGATTTAACAGTGGTCATGAGCTTATGTCAGATATGTTTATTTTCTGCCAGTATAACTCGTGAATGTATTATAATTAGATGCGGCTCAGAGAATGATGGGTTCTCCTTTGCTTCTTCTTCAGACTCATAGGAAGTTTTTTTTCCTTCCAGTGTCCCTTGACTTGCTTAATCGGATTCTGGACAAGGATTTCTTTACAGCTGCTTTGTGACAACATTTGTTGTGAAAAGCACCACATAAATAAACGGAATTAAATTGAATGGACAGATGGAAGCTTCAGTTGGTACAGTTCATCTTGAAAGAAGGATGATCTGTCCATTGTGCCTCCCTCTTTCCGACATTTAATGTTTATCTGAATTGTAATAAGTAGTTCTCTGGGAGCAACAATCCTTTGCCACTTGAGGGTCACCAGTTTCTGGATCCCCTCGCCCTCAGGCCTGTACCCTGCACCCCCTGGTGGCAGCTGCTGATAATTACTGTTCACATCTGGCATGAATCAGATCAGCATTAATCACTTTTCACTCTGGATGCATCTATGTTTTACCAAAGCAATGCCACTGTGTCCAGCAGTGCAATAGCAACAGCCTGCACTGTATTAGTGCGAGTCCAGACGGCAGCTTTTAATTGATAAATTGGGGCCACATTGCAGCAGAGCCATAAGCTCCCAAGCATTGTGGTATCCAATCACATGCCACTGATTAAGACACTCGCAGCATATGCAGCGTGGTGGGGATGATATCTTTCTCCAGGAGGCTCCGTCACTTGTGTGTGGATTAGTCGGAATGTGTGTGTGTGTGTGTGTGTGTGTGTGTGTGTGTGTGTGTCGGCGGCTCTGTTTGCAGAGTGAATGTATAGATTAGAAGTGCGCTATTCTCCTCAGAGAGAACGGCAGTCAGTGTGTGCCAGCCGGCTCTTTACATCTGCACGTACATCTCTCTAATCAGGAGACATGCAGATAGAACATGAAAGAGATGGGCATCCTGCCAGCCCCCCCCCTCTCCCCACCTTTTTCCCCCATTCTTTTATTCCCTCTCCATCTATTCTATCCCTTTCTTCAACCCTGCTCTTTCCTGTGTCCTGTTGACTCGCTGCACCTCTGCTCATTTGTTTTTTCTTCTGTGTCTGTTGCTCTCACTCTCTGTGCCACTTTTTTAGTCTGTTGTAAGCCATGGTTGCCCAATTGTTTCTCCCAATGTTAATGCTACAGCTACATATTGGCCAAAACATGGTCAAATTTGATCCAAACATGATCCAAATTTGCCCATCAACTATATAAACTATGTAGGTTTAATATCAAATAATTGCTAGTTTCAATCTTCAGCATCCCGTTTAGTAGAACAGGGTGTAATTCATTTCTAAAGCTTACCAGAAAACACAAAGTAGGTCTAAATTAGTTATATAATTAATCAAATTATTAAAAAATATTAAAAGCTATTTGTTGACCAAGATTTGTTAAAGCAGTGGATTTACAGGGCATTAATAAGCCAATAACCCATTCCCCATCGTCTCTGTGGCAGTTTTCCCCAGTTGTGACATACTGTCTGAGAAAATCTGACGCGTTCCCAGGACATATTTACAATGGTTTGTATTGTTATGTGGGTAGTAATAATCAATAATCCTCTTTAACCTGATTTTTTTTTTTACCAGAATATAGTGTGGTAATTATTAAAGTTCTTAGGTACGGGCCCTGCTGATTCTGTTGGGACAGAATGTTTTGTATACTGCCTATTTGTGCTCATCATGTTCTCATTAATACAAATCCTGATGGTCCTATTCTCTTTCTATCTCACTCGTTCTCCTGCTCTCCCCTTCATTTTCTCCCTTAAATGAGGCTCTATAGTTCCCTTTTTCTCTCTCATACTCTCTCTCTCTCTTTCTCTTTTTCTTACTCGCTCTCCCTCTCTCTCACTGGGTGTATAGTTGGCAGGGAGTGGGCACAGACGGGCACACAGATGGGCAGCGGGCAACACGGGGCAGATCCCGGCACACCTGCTCCTCTCTGGCACGACCCAGGCCAAACACACACACACACACACGAACACATGAACACACTCTCTCTCACTCACAGACACATAGTCACACTTGTATTTATACACACACATCCACAAAGAGGTAGAATATGTGCCCCTTGCCAAAGGCTTTCATTCACATGCTCCAACACAATATTATATATTCAGTTCAGGCAAGTACACTATATTAATGCTTATTTTTTAAACACACACTTTCACCACTTTGTATACTCCTTTAATCCATTGCATAGTTAGTCATTAAGATGGACGTGTGGCCCTAACATAGATGGAGATATTTCTTCAAAGCTTTTTTGTGTTTTTTGCTTTTATGGTAGCCTTCGTAAAACCATTCATGCATCAGAAATGCCTTTTTTCTGTTGCAGATTAACCCTATCCACAGGTGGGTTCATATATTTGCTGTCAGAAAAACACTTTTTATTTCCGCATTTCGGAAGACATGAAAGAACAACCTTAACTTTTAATGTAATATGAATTTTTTGTAATTTTGAACCGTTTCTGCTGCTTCATTCATCCTTTCATCTCATCATTGGTTCCTTTTGCTCATATTCAACAGGGCAACAATCAAATTATGTCAAAATAATGAATAATGGATCACTTTCTACCTAGCAGAGACAATGACTTTCAAGTAATAAACACAGTCATGATAGTTTTAACATGAAAAGTGTTTAATTTTTCTGCATTTTTTAATTTATAAAGGTACTCTCACTCAACTCCTCCCTTAATCACACATACAGATGTCCCACACCCTCATCCACCCACCCACACATGCCCATGCATACGAGTAAGTTAAAGGAGGCACACTTATACACTCTAATTCATATGTACACACTCATACACACACTCACGCTCACACACACCAACTTGTGTGTGCACAAAAGCACACACTGTATATTTGGATATTCGGATACTCGTTTATCCCTCGGCGTAGGGTCAACACACACATACACACCACGTTTATTTCTGTGCATATTAACAGTCATGCATGCCTCCGCATACACTAATCAGGAAACACATACAGACACACAGTCAGACTTAGGGGAGGGGTTGTTTGGGGGGTGCGGGGGTAGTTTGGG
>JBBKCR010000027.1:10670055-10689369 GCA_037577295.1 Ladigesia roloffi | reverse complement strand
AATGAGAAGGAGAAAACTGGAAGCATGTTCCAGGTTATAAACTTTTATGGGAGTAAATGGAAGTTGATAACAAAATTTAAAAACAGTTATTTTAATCAAAATTTTAAAAACAGGTCATTTAGGAGATATGTTTTTAGGACAGTATAATTGAAAAAAGGTGGCCTGAAAAGTTAGGAACTTCAGGCCTTAAGGTTTATGTTTTCACTGATTTCATTTAATAAATTATTTGATGGGACTCAGAACAAACACAGACATTTTATAACACAAAGCTTATTAATCCCAGCTCTGAGCAGCACGTCTGATCTGCAAAAGTTTGGCAGTCGGATTTATAGACAGTGCCACTGCATTTCTCATAATCTAGGTTCCAGAGACAGAATGTTTTAAAACCCTCCTAACACTTCATTTCCACAATCTGTGTTCCAGTGTGGTCTCTCTGTTTCTTCCCGCTCCATTTTTTTCTCACTTTCTCTCCTGCGTACACTAAGCATTACATTATGTTTATCTGGCCCATCTGGAGCTGACCCGAGAGGGCTGAGGCATTCTCAGTGGGAGTGGAGCAGCGGAGGTTGATTTTGTGCGTTGTGAGTGGGCAGCCACCACACTGGGCCTCCTCCATTACCCGCTGCACTTTACTCATTACTGTGTAAACCACACCCCGCCCCAGGCCTGCTCCCAGATAGCCTGCTTCTCAACACATGGCAGCCATCTGAAGCTCTACAGCGAGGTCCTGTCACTGTCTTCAATTCCAGGACTTTCTCTCGCTCTCTTTCCCTCATTTATTGGCTTTATCTTCCTTTGACTTTCCTCCCTTCACCTTTCTCTTCCCTTCTATTCATTGCCTCATTAGCTGACCAACTCCACACCTCACTCTCGGCTGTTCTCCAACACCTTGATTTGCTCTTTGCTTTTAAAACAAACCAGTAGTTGTAGCAGTGTCAAGAATAAGCTAAACAACTGTTTACTTATACTTAATCATTTAATAGTCACCTTTGGAAAATGTGTACATCAGTAGCATTGCTCAGGAAAGTAAATATCAATGCACAAAAATCAACTACAAATGTCACCTTGAGGTAACTCGGGGCTCTTTGGGTGAAAAGTGGGCACGAGGAGCTCCCTGGTGGCCAAGCGAGGGGTCTGCGCCTCTCTTTCCCAGGAAAGACAAGGAATTAGGGAATGCAAAGGAGGAGAGAGGGTGAGAGTTTCAGCAGAGGCCCGCAAACTGAGAAGTCACGTCCTGACTGTCTGGTTGCCCAGAACAACCAGACATGATGTCATAGCCAGTTGAACTTGAACTTGAGAGGGGGTGAGTTTGGGGGTCGGGGGGTAGTGTGTCAGGGGGGGGATCTAAGAAAGAGGGTGCTCACTGCTGCCAAGGATTACACAAGGAGCGATAGAGTCAAGAGAGGCAGGAATGGAGGAGGAGGGGGTGGGGAGTTACTGGGCCTAGTTAATGGCCCAGAGCTGGGGGAGGATGGGAGGGAGGGAGAGTGTTTTAGGGGGTGGTGGGGGGTGTTTGTTTGACCTGCTAGAGTCAACCAAAACAAAAGCCGCTCCCCCAGAGGCAGACTGTTTCCAAGACTTGACTTCTAGAATGTTCTCTCAAGCTCAGATCAGAGGCGGCGACCCACTTCTGCTCACTTTTAGATGCTGGGCTGGAGAAACCCAATCTTCAGTCAGGGCACGCCAACTACCTCTCACACTAAGGCTACCAGACACTGCACGCCTCAGCACAGACAGGCTGAAGAGCCACACCACACTGGTGTGAAAGTGTCCTTGTGATGTAGCAGTTGGGTACCAAGTGTCTTCATACTTCCAAAACTTTACATTACAAACTGTCACAACAGTCATGTGTAATATTTGACACATTTTATGATGTGAGGTTTGTACATTGACTCTTGAATGTTTCAGTATCGACTCATTAAGAGTTTTTGAAATTGCATTTAGTGAAATGGCTCTGGTTTGCAGATAAACTAAAATAGTGATAAAGCTCTGGAGGGAGACATTGCAAGCTCTCCAGACCCCTATAGGAGGACAGGGCCAGGGTGGGGAGAGAGAGAGAGGGGGGCCAACCAGGCCAGCAAGACAACTGTGACATCTAGTGGACAAGCTGATCCATCCTCTCTACTGAATTCACAGTCAGGGTGTTCAGTTTCCTGTCCAACTTTCTTCAGTCTTGTGATTGTCATTTTGTTTCAGCAAGAAACTAACCGTTTTCTCATTTTCTTTCCACAGTCTTGGTTCCTCTGACAAAACCTGCCTGCCAACAAGCAGTTGAAATCCCATCGTTTCAATCTGGAATCGTAAAACAGGAAAATAAAATCCACCTGAAAATGCCCTCTGACCCGCGTGCCCCAACAGAACAACGAAGAAAACCAGGAAAAAAAAATCTTGATATTATTTGGAAACGCCTGATCAGCCTTCACGACCATGACCCCTCCCTCCTTTTTGAAAAAACACAAAACACAAGAAGATCACATGACCAGGTGAAGGAGGACATGCAGTCATCTTTCGAAAACCATGGAAACAGCAACAAAAAAACAGCAACACAAAAGAGCAACCTGAAGAGGACAAACAGAATCTGTTACTTAGGAACAAGGATATATTGTGCAATGGCTGGGGACATCAACAATGGTGAGGTTTTAGTAAAAAAGAAGAAAAGAAGAAAAAAAACAAAAAAAACAACACAAAACAAAAAAGCATGGTTTTAGAAACTAATGGGACGTCAAATTATTGAGACGCTAAACATACTGACTTCCAGCGCAGAGTTGAAGCTAAGGGTAGCTAATACTCCCCATTCTGACAGCATTTCTAGTCAGAATACAGTAGAGAAACTGGTCTCTATTTGCCCATCCTTTTAACAGCCAACCTAACAGCAATTACTAATCAAAGTAAAACCTAAAGTATTGCACTACAAAAAGTAAATAAAACACTACTCTTGTGCACTATTGAAAATAAGATAGGTGGAGAAAAAATATTTGCACATTGTTTATTGCGGTAAAACAGGAAAGTGGACGGCACACAATAAGGCTAGCCAAATTTCAGTCCACATTTCTAAAGGGCATTCTCTTTAGAGGTCGGTGTAAAGAAAACAAATGCATTGTTGCCCCGTGTTATGATCTGGACAGAAAACTACCTATTACAATCAGTCCAATCAAAAAGAATCAAATTCAGGCCTTTCATTCGCCCTTAGTGCCATCTGAACAGCAACTGTACTCCAACTGGGTGAATGCCAATCCCAACACACACACACACATACACACACTCGCATACACTGCCATGTCTCTGAGCTGCTGCTTTGAAATTGTCTCACTGGAAAACAAGCCAGAATGCCAGAAGCAATTATTTTGTCTCTCTTCCCTGCGTAACATTCCAAATCAGACATCCTCACTATGCCTTTTTTGTCTCCTGAGACATTCTAGGACAATTCATATGAAGCTTCTTGTATTATTGTTATAATGAGGTGTTTGAGAAGTCCTAAGAAGCTTCAACAGCTGGTCGGGACAGCCCAGAGACAGCCCTCTCCTCTCTTCTCTCGTCTTCAGTTTACTTTACTGTTTACACTCCCAGACAACTGTGTTCCAAGAACGCGGGGTTGTGCTGCGGAGCAAAAGAATGTGGGACATATCGTATTAAAGTACGGGGAAGCAGGGTATCATTTGAGCCCCGGTCAGTGTAATGCACTCAACATTCGGCCATATTTGAGAAAGGCTATCAGCTCAGAGCAAGGCCTCAGAAACACACAGACACACAAACGCACACAACACCTTCCCGACTGTAATGGGGAGCCTTGATTTTCAAATAGGGCAATCTTTAAATCAGCTTTTAAATATTCACCCTGAAATTGCCATAAATTACTTTGATTTAAAAGCATCAATTTCATTCGCTGCATAACTCTAATCAATGACCTCAAAAAATAACTGGACTGCCTGACCATGTATCTCACTGCAGGGAAGCATTGTTGCCAGAAGTTGGCCATGTCATCAGCTTGGTAGAGGAACTAGCATTGCTAATGAGAATTATGATGGCGATGGTCTTTTCTTTTCTAATCAATGGAAGTGCCTCTGTATTCCCATTATGCAATTTGTTCAACATGAATTCAGGTTATTTTCTCACATATAAGCTATAGAGGAGGGAGAAATTTCTATGTCTGGAGCAAAACAAGTGACAGCTCACTAATCACAGACATCTTTATATATACAGGAGATATCCATATATATTTATATATACATTTTTTCTTTTGTTTTGCGTAATAAGCTCAGTGGCAGTCTAGTTATTTTCTGAAGCACGGCAGAGTCATGAGTCAAATTAGTCATTTGTTCTGAAGTACCAGTCCCAATACCCAGTTAAACGCTCACCACAAGAAAAGTCCAACAAGAAATGTCCATGGAAAAATAGCTATAGAAATTGCATTTCTATAGGAAATAGTAGCAGTAGTGTTGAGGAGAAAGATACGGCTTTTGATTTCTTTTGTGTTTGGATGGGAAGTATTTGTAATTGAGAAATAATGTATGTTGATTGAGCCATGTGCAATGCCTTGGGTAGAAAATGTGTTTGTCTGTTAGATTGTTAGAAAGTGTAAAAGAAGAGGGGAGAAAAAAAACCTTCTATTATCGTTTCAAGTCCAAAAGGTCCGGGACTCTAAACTACAGGGCGGAGAGAAAAAAGTCTTTGTAAGTTTTGGGAATTGTTTTTTAATCTTTCCTTTTTTGCTTTTTTTAATGTTTATTTGTAATGATTTGTTCTCAAAACTTGGGAGGGCTGAAGAAACAGTTTTGCAACACATCGAAATATATCACTAAATGAAACTGGTGCTTTTTATGGAATAAAGTACATTCAGACTCTATTATACATAAATAAGAAAAACAAGTGTTATCATAAAGCAAATTTTAGGGGGAAAAACATGCATTACTCTATTTCTTGTTTTGTATTTACTAAAGGGGGAGGGGTTCATTTTAGTCAAGGTTGTGACAAAAGGCATTTTTCTCCCAACCTTCTCTTTTAGGGGTGAATCAAATCTACATCGTCAACAAAGTATTATTTTAAAAGAAAGGAAATGGTTAATTGTACATTTCTTTTTCAGTTATAAAAGATAGCCATTGCGTAGTCTTGAAACAGCAGAAATTTACATCTGGCAGACGTCTTTGCGTTGGGTGGGCCAGAGTCACATAAATTACCAACCATGACAATACAAAGTCAGTTTATGTAAGACATTATCATTTTCAAAGCGCTTTGTTGGCTTTTTGTATATAGAATTTTTAAAACATATTCCAATTCAATGACAAGATCTTCCCTTTTCTTGGGAGATGCTGCACAACAGCTTGGATGCCCTTGAAACCAGCAGTAATAAGCGTGAATAAACGTGTGAGAATGTGGAGACGTGATGTGAATTCTTTAATGGTAGCTATAGTTGAATAGTAGACTCCCATCTCTTGCCGAGCACTGGTGGAGACCAATCTGAACAATATTTTGATAGCTGAAAATGTTTTGAGTTACAAAGTGAACCCCACCCCCTCTCCCCAAAAAACACACCCCCCACCCTTCTTGGTCCCCACTGTAAATTACTCTAAATATTTGTTTCGTGACGTAGTTGTTAGACTCAGAGCATCTTAAAGGTTGTCCCTAAAAAGTGCCTTTTGTTCACAGACTCCATCTTGTAATCCTGAGTGACCGTCTCAGAAAAGCCCCCCCCTTCAACCCGCTCTTATATTCTCTCCTTCTTCGAGCTCTTCGAAGCAGTATATATAGTACTAAAGGAAGTTGGTGTGACTTAGTTCCTCTTTTTATTGTTGATAATTAAGAAAACTGAAAAAAAGACAAAAAAAGTCCTTTCTGTCTTGCTTTTCCTTCCTCTGTACTCTTCTGCCTCTCTTGGACACTGGAGTAGTCTGTAGTCGCATAACCATCTCCTTTCCCCCCCCTGCCCCATTTTCACTGAATGGAGGGGTTTTTAAAAAAAATGCAAAAACTTTTGTCTGAGCAGAATGCAGTTAGCTCACATGTTATTCTTGTCTGTATGCTTCACATTGTATACCATACCGATCTCTTCAGCTTCTCCATTGAACAGTTAATGTAAGTGAACAAGTTACGCCAGTGGGCTCTGGTGGGGTGTCCAATCGAAGGGTGGACGAGGGGAGAAAGGATTCCAGCGGTTAACTACACATTAGGAAGTGGAGGAAGAAACTGATTGACATAGAAAAGGGTGGTGGGAGCGTGTCGGGCTGCTGGGATTAGGTTTGTAACGCATTTTGATTCTATTTATTTTCATTTCTTTTTCTTTTTTTTTACCAAATTTCTTGTTGTTTTTATCTTTGTCGATATTTAATAGTTAGGCAGCGAAAAAAAGAATTTACATGGATGATGCACCTTTTTCATGGTTGTACGAGACCAGCTCGCTTGAGGAGAAAAAACCCCTGAAATGACTAAGCACCTTATAACGGAACGGTTCAGCCAAGGGCAAGACACAAACTCAGAAGTAAAAGAATACCGAAAACCAGACCAAAATCCCAGTGTCATCTATGATTAAGAGCCAAGCCCTCAGACCAAAGCGATGTGGTCCTAAATGCTGCACGCCACAGAACCTGGACTGTAGTGACAATTAAACACGCCTTGAAACTCCACCAGCAAAAACAGACTCAGGCTTCAGTGTTTCAGCCTGCTCATTTTCCCACGTAAATATGCAAACTTTTACTTTTCTAGAGTACATGAAGCCAGCAGCAGCATTATCAGCCATGATTACCAGAGTTGGGAGCAGTGAAAGCCATAGTGTTTTGGAAAAGAACTCTCACAGGGCCCTGTCTCTCCCTGGCACTGACCATCCGTGTTTTAAATTACTTTTTATTTTTGTTTGTTTCCTTTTTTGGGTTTGTTTGTTTTTAAAGTGTGTAGGGCATTGGGATGAGTTTAGAGTAGATCGATTCCCCAGCAGCCTTTTACCGCAGCCCCTAGCTTCCTCACTAACCCTAACGGCAGCTGCCCTCTTTCTAGACACACCCTCCAGAGCTCATGGTGAAATGCATGTGTTAATTACAATTTCTTTTCCATAATAAGAAAAACAGTTTGAATAGAGCAAAACCTTTAACTGATTGAATAAAAGGATGTTCTTGACTGTAAGAACCATTGTGCGAGGCTCATTATTTTGAAACCTTTCAATTAAAATGTCGCCTCTTGTGGATCCAAAATGTTTTCAGCTGAATACTCACTTCCTTAATTACCTAAATGAATTTAAAGGAAAATACATTCTTAACACAAATTAATATAAGTATATATAATTCAATAAAAGTAATTTTGGAGCATTTGCAACAATACATCTTAAAATTGAAATGCCAATTTAAAATTATGTTACTTCAGGTTTTTGTTTTTTTTTTATTTAGATTTTGTTGATATTACTTATAAATCAGGTCAGACATTGCCTAACCGCAGTAGCAGCCTCCTGCTTGTGAACAAGAAAAATATGAAAATGCACTCTGAAAAATTTGGGGACCCTAGTCAAATGACATTTTGTTGATTTTCAAAGTGAAAAGAGGTTAAAACCACCTCAACATGGAACTCAAAATAGAATAAACTTCTGATATATGTAATGCACAATTAGTATTTTCTGGGTCTGTTTAAGACTGTAAATATACATAATGGTGTGTTCATGTGTTCTGACATTAGAGAGACAGCCGAGTCCTCTTTTTGCTAGTCAAGTTAAACTAATTTACACAGCTCTTTTTCACAAGCTAGAGGATGAAACCTTCGGGGGCTGCAACACATTCAGGTGATCCATAGTGGTTGAACTGGACTGAAAGACAGGAGAACATAAGAACTCAGTGACAGTCTGTCTGGTCTAGAGCTCAGGTAAGAAAGGAACACTGACACAATTTAGTCAAGCTGAACAGGTGGACGGCTGTTTCTCTCAGAAAAAGTGTAAGTGTCTTTGTCATACGTAAACATACCACAGCACAATACACAGTATTCACTGCATTTAACCCATTCCCCAAGTGAAGCAGTGTGCAGCCAGGCACATAGCACCCAGTGAGCAGCGGGTGGGGACGGTTTCTTGCTCCATTGTACCCCAGTGGAGCCACTAGCATTCCTGGGATTCGAATTCACAGCCTTCCAATCACAGAGACAAGTACTTCACCCTTAACCACCGAACCACCAGCTGTGCAGATGGCCAGTCATCTACCAAACAATTTTTTATAAAAATGTTTCGTTTGAATTTTAATAAAGAGTGTGAAAAGTGACTCTGGCAGAGCTAATTATAGCATCCTAGTTGAAAAAGACAGAGCCAATAGATACTATAGATATATAGGTAAAAAATGACCCCACTTCATTCGAATGTTTTTAATGTATAAAGTAAAAATTGTAAATCAATTCATTGTTACACCTTAGTTTTACTTAAGACAATCATATTACAACAAAATATACCCTTCATTTTGCAATATAAGGCCACCAGCCCATGTTTACATAAAGTATACTCTGTTTTTTAATGAAAATGAAATGAGACAATAAAATATTAAAATGTTTAGATTATTTTTGCCCATTTGACTACCAACAGAGTGCTGTATGAAATTTAAAGAGAATGTTTTTTTTTGTCATTTGAATTTTCTTAATGGCAGCACATAATAACACCTGTGGTTCTCAGGGGTCAAAAATGACCCCACTTCATTTGTGTTTCTTTAAAGTATAAAGTATAAATTTTCAATCAATTCAGTGTTACATCTAAGTTTAACTGGGTCTCGGTGAAGGCAAACTTTGATGAGAACCGAGCCCTGTTCATTTTTGATACCAGTGCAGGGGGGAGTTTAGGCTTATTCCTCCGTAATATTCCCACCATGTACAGTTTTCTTCTCAATTGTTGCAGGCCAAGGCCATACAACGTGAAGAAATTGTCACAGGTGATTGTTTGTGTGTGTGTGTGTGTGTGTGTGTGTGTGTGTGTGTGTGTGTGTGTGTGGTGTCAACCATTGCTTGACTCCATACAACAACGATCCAATGTCAGACATCCGAGATCAAACATCCAAGATCAAAGATGTTTCGGAAAGGGGTATGGTGTTTACCCAATTGCACCACTTTGTACTGAGGGGTAATTTTTGTCCCCGAGGACAACAGGTGTTATAAAATTCAATAAAAACCCAATAAATAAATTTAACTACTTAAAACTGACCTCAATCATGCATAGCATACTACTTGATTAATACCTTAATTCAGACCATTTGATTAATAAAAAACACATTTTTAATAGTAAAACATTTCTTTTCGGGTTAAAAATGACCCAAGGACAACACAAGGGTTAATCATAAGAAAAGGCACTTCCCTTGGGGTAGCTTTCATAATTTGTCAGCACCCTGAGATCTAGTTAGGCATGGAGGTTTGTAATTGGACATAAAATCACAAGGGTACTCTGAACAAGGCCATTCATCACTTAATATTTAAGTTGTATCTTTTTATTAAACAACATTTGACTAGGTGCCAAGCAGACCTGAAAATAATGGACTAATGTCAGATTTCCTAGTTCTAGTGAGGATTTAAACAGTTGCATTCTGAACAAGCAGAAGGTTGTTTTAAGTTCCGGCTGGAACATCTGGACAGCAGGGTGATAGAATAATGCTGCCTTGAGGTAATAGTCAAGGAAGCCCTGTGACCCCGGGCGGTTTTCTAAACTATAAAACAGTGTGGTTAGTGGTATTAAATGCTACTTTACTGCATACCAGAAAAGATAACATTATAGTAAAAGACTATACTGTATAACCAAAGCTATTAGAGGAGTGTATTGTCTAAAAAGCTGGTAAAATATCTTTAAGTAGGTTTATAGTTGTGTTTTTAAGTAGATTTTGATCATTGTAATAAGTTCTCTTATGTTAATCTGGTTTACAGGATAAAAGCACTACATTTTGCTCTATATCAGAAGCAGCAGATAGCAGATGTGTTTGGGTTGAAAGGGTGTTTTTTTCTGCTTATTAATCTAAGAGCTCTTCACTACTGCAGGCTGCAGGTGTCTGAGGTTCAGTTTCTCCCTGGATATTAAAATTTGTGGCAAACAGAAATGTAGGATTATTTTTTTTAGATTTAATCAGAAGGACGGACAGACTGAGCGTGTTGCAATAAGTAGTCTCTTATCCTTCCAGGCAGAATGGAGTGTTTCCAGTTTGGTCAGCAGCCATATACACTCTAATTTTTGTACATCTTGCTTTAAGGCACGTGTTTGATCATTGTACCACTGGAGGAAGCTTTTTCTGTCTAATTCTTTTGACGTTTTAAAAGATGCCATGTTGTCTAATGTGGAACAAAAAGTGGTCTTTAAACATATGGTAAGGTTATCCAACTCTGCTGGACCAGATGGAAAGCTCACAGGGAGGTTTTGGTTGGGGTAGTGTGTAACACCGCTGCCATACAAGCAGGGGAGTGGGGTTCAATTCCTACCCTGGGTGACACACCATACTACTCCAGTAAGAGCCCTTGGGCAAAATACTTAACACTACTGTCGCCTACATCTGTGATATGCAAAAGAAAATTACTTCAGATAAAAGTGTCTGCCAGATCACCAATGAAACTAAAGAGGATGTTGGAGGATTTTATCGTATGCCAGATACAAAACTGAGAGGATGTACAAACTGTGAATTTAGAAATGAGTCGGCCCCACTGCATTTTGAGTAAAACCTACAGAATATAGGAATGGATTATATTCAGTGGTTTCTCCAACAATTCTTATTTTATCATTACATATTGCTAGGCTTGCTAGAAAAATCAATAATTTATTGTAAGAAATTTCAGCTAAGTTATAAATATACTACAGAAATGTGGTTTGTTCCAAAAAACCACTAGTGAAATCACTAGTGAAAGTACTTGTTTTCTGATTTAAACCTTGGGCATTTCTATGAATTATTGATATGCGTCAACATGTGAAGTGCCATAAATGTAAGGGTGGCATCATTTAGTGCAACAAATTCAGCAGGGGTAATCAGGGGTAAGTTTCTGTAAGACATAAGGCATCAAAATCAGTGCTTGTTTAATTTGAAACAACTTTAGGAGTAAATTATATTATAATATGTTTTTGGAGAGTTAAATTCCTAGAGCAGTTTTTTATATTTTCAACTGTTACCAGTGCCCCTAGAGGGGAATCTATGTTCACTATCAGAGCCCTTTCAACAGGCTTCACAACTATTTGATAGAAAGTGGTGCTCGAATGTGGCCAAAGTCAATATGTCACCAAATCTCACCACTGGAGTCGATGGCGTACACACTAACCCTAAAGAACCAGAACTGCTAGCAGTATGTTTTTTGTTTACCCCTGATTTATATCTAGATAGAGTAATCTTCTCCATCAGAGTCAAATTTACACTCCCTCTTGCAGCCAGCTTATTGCCTTTATATTATTAAGATTATTGTCCCCTCTTATCCTAATAGAATCAATATCATTTATATCACCTTGCATGCAAAGCATTTTTAGGATACAATTACAGATTTTAATAAAAGTCTGGTGGCACCCAGTGCCATTTCTTAACCTTTTGTTTCTTAAGTAGTTCAATGTTGGTTATGCAATACTATGGGAATTTAATATGCTGTGATATTCAAATCAGTTGAACATTAGCTTCCAAGGTATGTTGATATTTAGAATTCATTCTTCTGATCCACATTTCCATGCAACTTATGTCCTTCTATAGCAACTGCGTGTTCATTTATGTGTTCATTTATTGAGATGCAGTGATAAATAATTATTTTTTTGTGTTGCATGCTTCAGCTGTTATTAATAATATTTTGGATGGTGAATTTCAGAAGAAGAAAGACTTCAAGTATCTTTCAGTGTTCTCATGCTCTGTAAGAGATAATTATCTTGGATGAGGTTTGAAGGGTAACAATTTAAGCTTTCAATTTGTGTACACTTGACTTGGATTAGGGCCTAATTAAGTCAAATAAGCTCTACATTAAAAAAATAACATCAGTGGACGGACTGAAAAGAAGACCTTATGAACTACAATAATCCTCCTTATAATGTTATTAATATACAAAGCAGCTCATTCTTTTAACATTTATTGGATGAATCCATGCAAACCTGACTGTGAAGTCCCGGTTTAGAGCACTAAAGCATATTATTATCTACTATAGTTATTCCAAAATCAATATATTTTCAGACCACTAATGTTCTGTGAACCCATTTTAGCACAGGCTGACATCTTCCAAACCATTTTCAATTTAATTACTAGTTAACTATAAAATTACAGCTTTGGATATTTCATAGAATGCCTTTCCATGTAGATCAGATGAAACATCTGTTACGTTGAAAACCACAGGCAGTTTTAGTTTCTGGAAGTAAACTGCACCACACACAATTCTCTGAATTATTAGCTACTACAAAGACATTAAACCACATTTTCCACAGTGATATTTATGTGAATGTAGATACACCTTAAATGTTTTTGTCCAGCCATTACTGATAAATTCAGACATCAATGGTTTGGTATTTAAACATGTCTATTTTCCAAAACTAATTTCAAAACTTTTTTTCACATCAGTTAATAACAACCAACAATATTACTAAATAATTATTCAACAAATAATTGATAAAATCCTTAAAAGGATCACAATTTGCAGCATCAGTATAGTATTAGTAATTAATATACCTTCAAAAGATAATATCAGATGAACTCAAATGTTTGCTTAAATGCATCAGCATTAAAATCACAATCAGAACAGGTTTTAATATACAGTATGGGTGCTAATTCACAGCATCTGCATCTTACACAGTCCAGTTTTTCATGGATGGTAGATGTTGCCATGGTCACAGCCCTCCCAGTCAATCAGCTCAGAGCGCTGAAACCACAGTGAGATCTCTTTTTGTGCAACTTCGGCAGAGTCTGAGGCATGGACAACATTCCTGCAACATAAATTCGGAAGAAAACTGTTTATTAAATCTTTATGTAAAGTACATTATAATTTAAACTCCAAGAAAGTTAAAAGTCATAGGATGTGTTGGTTGTTACTATGATAACAACCAACACATTTCAAACTGTAGAAGCAAATTTTACCATTACTTATTGTTTTATATGTTCATGTTCTGCAAATTCTAGGAGATTGTCTAAGCAAAGCACTGCCAATAACGCCCAAGTCATTTCTAGCATGTGTATTCATACTTAGTGTCAGGTATTGAAAACATAATTAGTGTCAGGTATTACATTTCAAAGTTTCTGATCTGAGATGTTCACAGCCAACACGTGTTTGTGTATACGTGTGGGTGTATGTGCGTGTACCTGCTAACATGAACGCTAAAGTCTCCTCTTAATGTTCCTGGTGCAGCTTCAGCTGGGTTTGTGTTACCTACTAGCATTCGTGTTGACTTCACAACATTGTGTCCCTCCCAGACCTGCAATAGACCAGTTTGATGAATCGGTTATTTTAACCCAGATGTAGTAGATCAGATCAGATAGTTTGGAGTCAAAACTCTGCTTCTTCCCTTTAGCATTGGAGGCTGTGAGGCTAAAATGGCTAACAAACAATACAGACAGTCAATCTTCCAAATAGTGTCTTCCAAACATTTGTGTAACGAAACCGCATCCAGTTCTTCAGCAGTGTGGTGTAGACTCATGGACGTGGTTTAGAACACAGTATGAATTAATGGAGGCTACACACACCAAAAAACAACTAAATAAATAAATAAATTGGAAAAAATGTGACTATGTCCTGGCTGATTGGAAAATGTGTAATATAGTTTTTTGCAAAACAATTCAGTCAAGCAAATTCATGAATTCTTTCATTTTCTGTAACCGCTCAATCTTTACTGGGGTCACGGAGCCTATCTCAGTGTCTACACTATTTAAATCAATTAATAGACAAAATGCTGTTCCCTTAAATGGAACTGCTCTTCTATTAAAATGTCTTGATTACATTTCTGTGCACCCACAGACAGGCAAATATAATGAAAATCAACAATCTTGCTACCCATTTCAATCACACCCAATTTAGCATGTGAAAGCCTCCTCAATCCCATGCTTCACTTAAAATTATGTCATGGTATAAAAGAAAAAATGTGTTTACATATCAAGGGAGGGTCACTGACTCTGTCGCAACCTAGCTCTTAATAAGATGGGAGGCTCTGAATTGAAGTTGCAAAACAGCAATAATGTCCACTCTCTGTACCTGTAACCCTATACCAAGGTGCAGCAATTTTATGGCCATCTTGTCTCTCATCATCAAACTGATCACTATTGTTTCTCAAATTTCTCCATTTATTGAGTTGATTGTGTAACAGGCTGGAAGAGGATCACTGTCAATTACACTGTGCTTATCTAGAGTGGACATGTGGGACAGAGGAAATGGGGGAGGAGGACAGCAGTTAGAAATTGTGGGTGGGTTTTTTTTTCCTCCAGAAAAGAGATCTTTTAGTTTGACCCTCACCATGGCAACCACAGGGCCTGAGCTCATATAACGCAGCAGACTGGGGTAGAACGGCTTTTTATGAAGAGATGCATAATGCTGGGCCAGTAATTCCTCAGACACCTGAAAGATGCAAGAAATAAACACTGCTTAAAATATTGTATACACTTAGTCATGGCAGGAACTTTCACACAATTTATCACTGCATTACCATTAACAATGTATACATTGATCAGCCATGAGAGTAATACCGCTGACAGGTGATGTGATCAACATTGTTTATATTAGTCCATTTGTTTTGTGACCTAGATGTGTTGGAAGCAGAAAAAAACAAATTAAGGATAAGAGTCTGAGATTACTTTGACAAGGCCTGAATAGTGTTGGCTAGACCACTAGATGAGAACATTTCTACAAAGGCAAGTCTTAGGGGTGTTCCTGCTTTGCAGTGGTTAACACCAAATGTGCTTCAAAGAAGGACAACCAGTGAACCAGCGACAAGGCCGTAGGTGCCCAAGACTCACTGATACATGTGGAGAGCGAGGCCTATTCTGTGTGGTCTAATTTAACAGAAGAATCGAACCTACGACTTCCTGATCGCAGGGTGAATGCCGTAACCACTACGCTACCTACTGCCACACACTTCACGGCAATGTGGTGGTCATAATGGCCGTTTCAGCTGGATAAGGTATCACAAACTTTAAGGTATGGGTTGAGGAACATGACAAAAGTTTAGTCCACTTGGCTTCCAATTTTCCCAGGTCTGAATTCAATTCAACATCTATATGATATGCTGGAAAAACTAACTTAACCCATCCCAATTCACAGGTCTTTAAGAATCTGCTGGTAACATTTTGGTACCAGATACCACAGCACATCCTTCATGTCCATGCATAGACTCTTTTGGTGGCAGACGGGCACTACACAATATAAGGCATGTAGTTTTACAGTTATAGCTGAACGATTGTGTTTGCAATACTAATGTTTATATATATTTTCACAGGGGGTCATGTTCTAAGAGCACCCACGTATTGTGAAAAAATGTGCTGTGATGTGGTAAAACAAATGTTATAGTGTAAACCTTAAATATGTTCCCAAAACCATTTAATTTCATTTTAAACTCATTAGCTTTAAAGAAAAGGTAATGGTAAATCGGTATTCATAGTTTATACTAGAATGTCAATACCGATGTTTACAGACTGATCCTTTATTCATGCACGTGCATTTGCCTTTTTTGGAATAAGCAGGTTAATACAGTAATACATTTATTTAATTTACAGTCACCTGCAGCATCTTCAGACCCACCAAACGGAAGCCTCGCTGCTCAAAGCGTTTAATGATCTGACCAATCAGTCGCCTCTGGACTCCATCTGGCTTTACAGCAACCAGAGTCCTCTCTTTTACGCCAGGAATACCTATACCAATTACACATTCATAATTTCACATTTAAAATATACATATACAAAGTACATACAGACAGGACAGTGATACATTAGATAGTAGAGACACAAAAGCCTGAAACAAGCAATGCCATTTCAACTAACATTTTTTATGTGGACAATAGCACCCTCTCCTGCATAACCATGAAAACACAATCTGAGTATTTCACCCAAAACCTCTTTTTACTGAATTAAATGATGACTAGTAGGAACTGACTTTATATATACTATATACTATAATAATTACTGCGATGCTCTTTTAAAACCTCATGAGTAAGCCTGGCAACACCACAATATTTATTTTTACCATGATAAATTACATCACAATTTGTCTCAATTTGATTTTTTGAGCACATAGTAACATTGGTACTTAAAGAACACTGACTAACTACATGTTTCATATTAAAGAGTTATATGAAAGTAGCATTATTATTATTTATTTATTTATTATTATTATTATTATTACTACTACATAATCATTATCATATATACACTGTTATTCGTTGGCTAATGTTATTTGTCTACTTGATGTTAAAAAAAGGGAAAAAGGCTGCCAGTAAGCTGAACTTTGTTCAGCTTGATCTACTTTATTCTTTCACAAACAAACACACACACACAGAAACACACGCACACACACACACATCCACATGCACATGCTATCACTCACACATAGGAGCCGTTCTTCTTAATATGATGTGCATGTGATCTCAGCAGTCAATGCTGATGTCTTGATCAAATTAAGGGCATTCCACACACACAAACACACATAAATGTCTAGTCCAAAACATACACTCACGTGTGTACACAGCACTGACTGGTTGCCTAGCAGATCAATCATGCAGTACTGTTTGACAATGGACAGGAAAAGTGTTTTTAAGGCTGCTGATTAGTTGCTTTACAGTGAGAGTTGCTCTGAGGACAGATAAATATTTGCCATAGATTAGGAAGGAAGGGACGAGTTTAGGAGCAGATCAGACTGTCAGAACTTGATTAACGTTGGAGTTCACTCATGACTGTGGCTGCTGTGAGAGGACAATGCAGGTCCTGCACTAAAGACTTTTACACATCAGTAGTGCACATCAATACTGTACATAAGACAGGAATGCACTGAATCTATTATTTCTGTGTATCTATGATCTATATACCACCACAACAGAAATAAATATGCTTTTGTTAAAGTAGAGGCAAATACCTGCCTATGTTGCCCTGCAGTACAATGCAGACCTCAGGTTTTTGACCTGATACTTATTAAACGTTTATTGCTACGTGAATGTTTGTGTCGCTACTTAAGAAAAATACCAAATCTATTTAAAAACAATGTTTCTTTACTGTATAAATTAGGGATGTTGGAAGTTCAGATGACATTGTCTATTAGGCAAACTGTGCTTCAGTAAAAGTAAAATAATCACCAAGTGAAGCTGTGGTGACTCTGTGGAACAGAGCCCTGGGAGCAGAATGTGGTACCTTGCCCACAACTTTCAGATCACCAGGACACCAGCTGCCCCTAAAATTACACATACAATTAAATGTTTTACTGGATATAAACTTGTCCACCAAATGTCACTGTATGTGTGATACAAAATGTCACTGGACTGAACAAGGCC
The DNA here is from genome assembly GCA_037577295.1 of Ladigesia roloffi. NCBI lineage: Eukaryota > Metazoa > Chordata > Actinopteri > Characiformes > Alestidae > Ladigesia > Ladigesia roloffi. The sequence continues at coordinate 10,671,977 of JBBKCR010000027.1, read as the reverse complement.
TAATTGAAAGCACGTGTAAACGCTATTTTAATCAATTTAAACAATTTACAATTGAACAACAAACCAGGAGAGGGAGCTATGTGGAAGCACTTCCTTTTATTGCAGAAACAAGTTTTAAGAACATTTAAAATGAGTTTCAAAACAAAATTTGACATAAATTAAAAGCTATTCTCTTTCAAATGTGGGCACTGTTGTGGCTTCTTTAGGAAAACATACTGTATAATGATGCTTATATCAAATATCTTTATACAAATCAGACACTGTACACTTAATAAAGTACGAGTTGGTTTGTATTGCATTGTTAAGTATTTTTCAAAAAAACTGTCATTTGTCTATCTAGGTGGAAACGCTTTTTCACCTTAGTTCGTGATTTCGTGTCATCCTGTTCTTTGTTGTTGCTAACGCCATTTCCGAGCGGTCTTTTCAATTGTGAACAAAATGCGGGCAAAAAGGTAAAAAAACAGTGACAACAAGCTTCAGTTTCCATGAGAACACATGCTGAAAGTTACTAGAAAACTTTCAGAACTTTCAAAAAGTAAATAAACTCGACAGGGTAGTTTACCAACTCAACTTCTGGAACCGTTATTTCAGTAAGTGAGCTTACACACAGACACACACGCACACATACAGACACACACACACACACACACAAAACACAGTCTCACTCTCGCGCTCTCTCTCTCACACACACACACACACCTGAGGTCGTGTTGTTCCCCCGCGCTTGTCCACGTAACCAAGTGATCTGGACGCGCGACACTGACAGAACTCGGTTCACGAGACAGAATGAGACAGTCGCCATGGTCATTCCAGCTGAGAGAAAAGAAAACTTGCAACAGAAAATACAACGCACACGAGCAGGACTTTCTGTTTCTGAAGTAGTAGGAACTATTTTAAGAACAAGTCCTGATGTGCACGTCTCCCACAGACGTTGACTTGATTCTCTGTCCTACAACCTCTTGAGCCCTCATAGCCCCTCTGAGAATGAGTGACTGCACGCGCGTGCAGACGCGGTCATTCACCTGATGGTGAAACCTCACGTGCCTGATCAGACCGGACTGGTTAAAGGACGTGACCCATCAATACACTCCCTGGGGACATCTCACACTACTGCTTATACACTATATGGACAGAAGTATTGGGACGTATGTCTTAGTTTCTTTGTTTGAGTCAGGCCCCTTTCTTTCAGTAAAGGATCAATGTAATGTTTCAGCGTACCAAGACATTTTAGACAACTCTATGCTTCCAACGTTGTGGACACAGATTGAGGAAGACCCTTTTCTATTCCAGTATCAATGTGCCCCAGTGCACAAAGTTCGTTCCATAAAGACCTAGTTGGATGAGTTTGGGGTGGAAGCACTTGACTGGACCGCACAGAGCCATGACCTCAACTCCATCCAGCACTTTTGGAATGAACTGGAAACCAGTGGAAGGATCAGGTGTCCCAATACTTTTTTCCATATCGTTTATCAGACTCTCCTCCCTCATCAGAAAACCTTGGGAATAAATGGAAAATGTGATGTTTCCGGTCAGCCACAGTGTTAAATATATGGCCACATTCTACCCTGTAAAGTCCTAATGAGTATGCCTCTAATAGTGTTCTATTTTGGAATTGCAATATAACAGTCTGCAATGTACAAAGTAGACATGGTATGATAACAGGTTTCAAGGTTTACTACAGTTTAAAAAATCACGGTTTCAAAATCACAAAAAAAAAAAAGTTATACCGTTCCTACGATATGTGCATTGTTTGTGTCATCAAAGGAAGGATTTGTTTTTGAAAATTGTATTTGTTCCTTTATTTTGATTATTGTTGAGCTGCAGGTTTAGGCTCACTCAAGTGAATGCAATTTAATTTAATTAAGAAGATTCAATTATTTATTTTAATTATTTTGCCTGATGTTCAATGTTACAAAATGTTC
>JBBKCR010000027.1:10627486-10656984 GCA_037577295.1 Ladigesia roloffi | reverse complement strand
AAAAAAAGCGAGTAGAGCCGAACCGTGCCGAGCCGGTACTAGGCAGTGGAAAACCAACCGAGTAGAGCCGAGCCGTGTCGAGACGAACCGTGCCGAGCCGGTACCAGCCAGTGGAAAAGCACCTTAAGATTCTGAAAATTTAGCAAGGGCATTTCAACAATTGTCTTTACTTTTCAGAACAGCTTGGTCCCACACAAGGGCTCTAGAATAACATTACAGTAACATGCAGGACCACAACACTGCTGGCACTCACTTGGAGTTATAGAATACAGTGAATCTTGGAATTTTACAAGAAAAAAAGCAGCATTGGTAAAGCCAGATTCATCATGCAATTCTTTGTTGTTTTATCTAAGCATACACAATATCGTGTGGCCTGCCCAGACATTCATGATTTCAGTTTGTGTTTTTTCATGATTTTTTGTGTACACTAACTTATGTCCTAATAAACCATATTTTTGTAGGCTCCCATTAATGAGTGTGTGGATATGAATTTTTTCTTTATGATAGCTGTCAAAGTTTACATAATACAAACATCTTGGCTACTAAGGCATGGTGCTTAAGTATAGAGAGTATAGAGACACGCTTTATTGATAAGCGGAAATCACATGAACACTAACACCATTATACTACAGCAAAAGTGTGACCAATTTGGACTGGCCACAACCATTCTACCAGTGTTTATCTTCATAGGAGTGGTTGGACAGCACAGCATATAAAACCCTCAACCCGAATACAGAGGTTTGATTCCCCAGCCTGGGAAAAATGTCTATTCAATTAAGGGTAACATTCCTAAAGGTGATTTTTTGTTGTTGTACCAAACAGGTTTCTAACAAACGTACTAAATGTGTAAACTAAACTGTGTTTTCAAAAATTAAAGGAAGAAAAACAACATATTTCTTATATAATACTATTTTATGAAAGAGCAGATTACCACAATATGCAATGTATCACACTTCAAATTCAAAATACAACCATATCTTGGTTCAATTATTATGACGGCGATTCCCATATCTAATACTGAACGACATGAAGCTATCTGGCAGTGCTGTTACCTTGGCATTGATAAGGGGTGTGGTGGCAGCCATGCTGGAGGTGATAAGGTCAACAAATTGTGTTTGATCTTGCTGCCGCTGCACCTCACTGCAGAACTGAGCGAGCCAATGGGAATACGCCTGCAGAGCAGCCAATGACTGGGCATGGCTTTAAAATGAGAAAATACAGAAATTAGGTAAAATAATCTTGAGTAAATATTTTGAATGCAAAATAAATGTACAGAACATTTGTTAGAAATTTAAAAAGGCATATGCAAATATATATGTTCTGTAACACTAAGGATACCCACTTATTTAGTTCTATGTTTGCAGGTACTTACACATCAATAAGGTCTGGTTTAAGTACTGAAGGTACAGCCATTTCCACATCATACAGACTGATCTGGGAACCATAGCAAGTGACCTCCACTAGCCTGAAGAGAGAAGGAAAAAATAAACGAACACCAAGCTGTCAGGAAATCAGGAGCTAATTGAGTGAATACCCTCCAAATTTGGAGATTCCAACATTTATCATTATGAGGGGTTGTGATGTGCTGCTTTTAATGTGTTATAGTGAGAATTACTTTGTCAACATTAAGTACTGTAAACAGTCATGATTTTTGGTGGAGACAGAGTTCATTATCCATCAACAAATGATACAAAACAAACCAAATACCATCAAAAATGGAAATAACCATCCAAACACAGGTCACAATTCTACCTAAAACACTTTTTGCATGACTCACAAAGCACAAAGATTCACATTCATCTCCATCAACATATATAAAATTATACAATTTGATACTCCTGCTTTAGTACACAGCTTTGCAGGCCAAGATTTGGCGTAACCCACAATGGTTACTGATGACTGGTTGAGACAGAGTCTACAGGTTCATGATTACGAATTAAAGAGATTATTCATGAGGATTAGGCAGGGTTAGGGATAAGGATTAGATGTTTGTGTAGGCTCCCCAAATTACAGACAAACTACACACCAATAAACTAACCCCAATTAACTTTTAATGTAAAAATGGGTAGATGTTAAATATGACAAGGCATATAAAAGCCTCTATTTTCACATGATCTAGGCCAACATAACATTATCACAATTAAACTGAAACTTTCAGCAGCCATGGATGAAATGATAGTAACAATATAGTTAACTTTTAAGTAACAGTAATCAGTCAGAATTAAGTTTCAGGTTCTTAGATTTGAACGTGAGCCAGTACAGGTCAAGCTCTGTTGATGAGGAAAACGGCATCTGACCTCTGTACAATAGCCAGGGCGTCGTTAAAGCGAGCAGTGAAAACATCTCCAGTAAAAAACTCAGCCAGACGTCCCACAGCCTGCAGCAGAGAGCTGAGATCTCGGAGTGCGCAGTGCAGCTTCCTACAATCAGCCTCCGCTGTGATGTTCAATCGGCGAGCTACAGACAAAAACAACCACAAATTCCTTCAGTGAACTTTTTTTTTTTTAAAGGGAATTACTAAATGAGCTGACACAACCAAAAAAAACATTTAAAACAAATGATACAGCAAAAACAATAATGCACTTCTCTCCTACCAAAGAAGACCTACCAAATACACACATTCAAAATGGTCTCCAGGGAATTTCCTGCGTATTTTACAAGATGGACCTTTTGTTGCGTAGACAGGAGTTAGTGATCCAAAGTTCTCATCTGGGCTGGGTGTGCTATCAAGGAAGTTAAATTAATTCATAAAACCAATTTGTGATTCTTAAAATACTTGCATGTACCCATGATTTTGTTGGATTATGGTTTGAACTCGAAGCAGGACGTGAGGTGATGGTTCTTTGATCTTACAGAGTGTTCCGTTATAATCCACAACGCGTGGCCTACAGTCATATCTGTACAACTACTGATTTGACTTGGTGGAAAAAAAATTGAAGTGACCTAGCAAGTTCACTATAGAGCAGAAACTATGCCTATATTACCGTTAATACAATTTTGTTATGCCTCCTTGATCTGCAGAATATGCTGTCTATGTAAAATAATGGAAGCACTTTGTTTTTGAAAACTCATTTGAATCAATCACTTTACGGAATTGTCTTTCTGAAAGCAGAACTTACTTGATCAAGAAACAGCAGTATATCTGCATTCAGGCATGTGTAACTTTGACTGTAGATTCTGACAAGCTAAATGTAAAGAGGTTATCTGTATTTCAACCACAAGATTTCCCCAGTCAGAATATGCATTGAGCTTCTAAGAGGCACGTCAGCATTTTTTTAATGACAGGAGGACAAATCAAGACAAATACTAGCTTCTCTTATTTAAGACAAATAATCAGGCCTAAGTACATTTGTGCATTTAAATTAATTTTATGGAAAAGTGTAATTGCAAAAATTATGTCATGAACAGGACTCACTGGTTCTTGTGGTAACAATGAACTGCTGCAATCCAAGGTAAACATCCAAGTCCTCCTGAAGCACTGGGAACTGAAATGCATATTCACAGTATTTACATTTACATCATTTAGCAGACGCCTTTTATCCAAAGAGACTTCCATTCCCTAACTACAGGGGACAGTCTCCCTGGAGCAACTTGTGGTTAAGCGTCTTGCTCAGAGACCCAGTGGTTGTGCTAGGGGTAGGATTCGAACCCAGGACCTCATGGTCCAGAGGCAAGTGTCCTACCCACTGAGCTACCTCCACCCCTCTTTTCATGGACATGTGGAAAACGTAATAAGTGTAATGTGTATGAGGCAGTAAGATTGTTAGCTGGGCTAAGGAATAAAATGTGAATTTGCCACATGAAACATTATAATCAAGAAGACAATAATAACTGCCATTTTACTAACACAAACATGTGTGTCCTAAAATTAGTAAGTGGACACTTAAAAATCAAGCATTCCTAAAAGCTTACTACGTTAAATTCTCGGCTTGGAATAATAAGACAGTGTTTTAAAGGAGCTACGCTGACTTATTCTTGCATTATTTTTTCAAAATTACTTGGAGATCTATCCAAGGCCCAGACAGTCTCAAATGGTGCAGAAAACAGATAAACTAGCAGCTTACTTCACTACGACTGTATAAACGTGAACAATTACTTCTTTACTAGACTCCAGAGCACCTGTATTTTGAGTTTTGGCTCCTCAGAGTCAGTTTATGGCCAGAAATGACATGTTCTTTTCTGTGTTTGGTAGTAACTGTGTGACTGACTAGCATAAAAAATACTAGGAGCAGCAGCAGAGTTCGCTTTGAACCTGTGAATTTGCATTTTCTGCATGTAAAAACTGCTCGTTAATGAATTCTACAAATATTCAATGCTAACAATTATATTCATGATTTTATAATAATCTGCTTTAATGCAACTAAATTAAATGTAAATAGGCTGTTTCTAATTATGATACATCATTAAAACATTAACGTACACAAAACCCTGAACACGGAAAATAGATGGATCATGAAACACTTACACACACTTACCAGAATGGAGAAGGTCTGAGACGGCAGCAGTTCCATCACCCTGGCGACCACCTCCAAACTCTGACGCAAATATCGCTGCCACTCAGTCTGTTGCTATAGCAACCACAGAGCAAGAGTAAGTTCAGTCCATAAATACTGTCCGCCAGCTCCTCGACAGACACAGACTAAATATGAAGGCATTACAAAGACATCATTACGAATACACCAGCTATGAATCTGCATCTTACATCATCATCAAGGGTCTCATCATCCAGCTCCTCAAGCTGACTCTGGTTCAATCTGAACTGAATTCGGTCCAGAACTTCTCTCAACAGAAGCACTAAAGCATCCTTATACCTGTAAGTAAATATTAAAACAAAAAATAAATATACCTACTAAACTTGACACAGAAGCATATTTAACGCATCAACAGAATCATCTGGATCACAAATGGATCCTGGATTAAATAACATTAGTAAGACCAATCAAGATAAATATGTCCAGTGATGCTGAATCAGGGTCACCACAGCAAATCCAGTCAATTCAGGCAGTATTCAAAAACAAATGTATCTGCAAAAACGCCAAAATAAACCCCCAAACAACAGGCTGAACTGGTGCTTGAACATTGTTTCATTATGATGTGTTTATTTATCTACTGGGATGTACACAGGAAGGTGCATACTGCTCATTTAACAAATGGACACACACCTGTTTAAGACACTATCTCTGTCAGCCAGTCGGCTCCTGATTTTGGTGGTCAGGTAGTCCAGGAATATACTCCAGATATCCAAGCAGGCCAAGTAGCCCTCATGCGTCGGCTGTACACAAACATCACAGTAGATCACTCAGAAATGGATAAAAGAATCATGTGATGGAAGAAAATAGGTTTGAGGCGCTGATGTGTTTACCTGGTTGAAGGTGTACTTAAAAAGCAGAGCCAAAAACTCCACCAGAGGAAATTGAGAGTTGGACTCAATTCTCCTCAGATGAACACTAACAAAGAGCCGCAGGAAATCTGTGAACTTCTCCACATAACTGTGAGAAAACGGGTAGTGAAAGAGAAAGAAAAGGTGAGAAAGAAAGCTGAACATAGCTAACACTGCAAAACTGCGGTGTCTTTGGTGTGTCTGATTATTTTGTATACAAAAGAGGTTTTTTTTGTTGATGCTTTTTTTAATACAGGCTTACCTTTCGTCCAACTCCTGCAGTCTGTTTTTGACAGTGTGAGTGTTGGTGTGCGAGTGGGAGTTTGTGAGTCTTTGCAGCAGGTAAAACGTCTGCTGAAACATGCGAAGCAGAAACTCCTCAAAGTCCAGCGGAACGCAGTTTTTACACATCAGTTCGTTAATACAGCTCATAGCCATGACGCCCAGACGAGCCCGGTCAGCGTGGCCAACCATCTGCCCCGTCCTTCCCTGACCCCCACTCCCATTAGCCAGGAGGTTGCTGGGAGAGGAGCCTCCATTTGAAGTGGGTGGCGGCTTGGTCTTGACTGGCAGCTGGCATCCAAAGCGAGCAAAGTGGAAGATGGAGGCCAGCAGGGCCGGCGTGATGGAGGATGACAGGGGGATCCAGCTGAACAGATGAGCCAAGCATTCCAGAGCCAGCAGGCACAGTGTCCCGCTCTCCGACTCCAGCCCCAGCGGAGTGCTGTCTCCCACCAGCACACCTATCAAGCCAGACACATCAAGAGTGAGAAACACAAAAGGCTGGGTGACATGGCCAAAAATCTCAACACAATTAATTTTCCCCTACATCATTCAAAACTGATTATAATAATTATCATAGGCATTTCCAGGTAAATGTCGACAACTACCAGATTTTCCTAAATGGTTGCTTTGGGGTGTAGTCTAAGTAGGGTAGTCTCTCCTAGAGCACTTTCAGTTGGTAGCAAACAAAACTACACCAAGGAAGGAAAGCACATGAATCAGTATCAGGGTCAAGGGCACATAAAGCTAAATGATTAATATGAAAAGTGATGGATAACCTGTCTGGGCCAATATGACAAAACAGCTACTGTAGTACATATAGCTAAAAAAGTGAATTTTGGCTATGACAAAAAGGTGGGACAGCACATGGGACTGAGAAGTCGCAGACCAGTCAAAAGTGCCATGTTGAACTCTGTCCACCAGCAAACCAACTAAAAAGAGCGCATGTCCATCAGAACCTGAGCATCAGATCTTGACCTAAAAGCAATGGAAGAACGTGGCCTGATCTGATGAATTATGTTTTCATGTGGTCAGCTGCACGAGTTGCTTATTGGAAGAGCAATGGCACCAAGATTCAATTTGAGAGTGAGGGTAGCTGGAAGAGGCGTTGTGATATTCTGGACAATGTTCTGCTTATTTTGACACATCCCATCTCGCTAAACATTATAGCAGACCAAGTACACCCCTTCACAGCAAATGCATTCCCTAATGATATTGGTCTCTTTCAGCAGGATAATGCAGAGCGGCACATTACAGAAAATCCCTCTCTTACATGTGCTGGACAAACAATTCCAATTAATTGAGGACCCACAACGCAAATTAGGGAAGTAATGTCCTGCTAATATCTTGGTGCTAAATACCACAGAACACCTTCATAGGCCTTGTGTCGACCATGCCTTCACAGGTCAGATTTGTTTTTGGGACACAAGAAGGGCCTATACAATATTCGATAGTTGGTTATATGTTCAAGTCGCCTGTAAACCTTCAAAAAAATATATGAAAGAGAACCAAGATGGTTTTCTGCGAGAAGATATAAAGTGTAAGTGTATGGCTCTTATAAAACCAGTGTTGGGAGGGACAAACATTGGTTTTGGGGAAAAATTGTTAAAATGAAATCTATTCACACCGATGATGATCTGATTCAACTTCCCCAAGAAAACTCTCTAGGCAATCAAATGTGAAAAGATCTTCACAGGTAAATTCACCTGTCTCTCTTGATGTGGGTGATGGAGGTGGCGTAGTTACTGTGACACTGTGTTTATCCCAAACAGTTTCCAGAATACCTGTGAACCAGTGCAAAATGTTACATTTTACAGAAGAGGAAACACACACCTTTTTCTATGACAATCTATTAAATAATTATGGATGCATCAGTAGAACAGAATGATGTGTGCATAAGCCTCACCTGTGAGCAGGTTTAGTACAGTGGGAATTTGCTCCAGTAAGAGTTTTTTCAGCTCTTCTTTCCTTGCAACACACAGATCTTCCCTTGGGCACACCAGCTCCTCTGAGGTCATCTTCAAAAGAACCAAACCCAGTGGGGCTAGAGAAGGAGACTGTACCAACTATCAAACACAAACACACAACATTAGGTTCAAAACACTGAAAAAATGCTGTCTCACTCTTCCACATTTTTTTTTTTGTAAAAAGTCTTTAGAGCTCTGAAGTCACATTAAGAGGAAGGAGGTTTATCGATGTGGTGACAGAGGCCATGCGGGCAGTTGGTGTGAGTAAGGAAGATGTCAGGGATAAAAGGAAATAAAGACAATTGATCCACTGTGGCGACCCCTAGCCAGGAGCAGCCAAATGTACAAGTCAGACAACTAAAAACCTCAACAACTTGACTTAGCAATTGAATAATACCTATTCAATACCTTCCAACATTTTAATTGACTCTACACCTAGCACTGTAAACCAGTTTTTTATTAACATGTACCACCAGAACTGTGTCCACACACCTTTGCATTCTACAGAATAGCTATACTGAAGACTTGTATAATCATGCATGTAGCAAATATGGAAGTCTTGACTCACAAAATTATCCAAAACCTCAGTCAAATTATACAGGTACCTGTAACGTGTTGCTAAAGAAGTCGTGGTAGAACATTGGCCAATCCTGGCGCCCGATGTCCACAATGACTTTGCAAAGTTTGTTCCTGATGAAGAAGGGCAGCAGAGCATGCTGAGAGAGCAAAAGCTTTGGCAAGCAGCTACGAAGCTCCGCTTTATCCTCACTGGCTACACCAACCCACATTTTGTTGACCAAGTTCTAAAGCAGAAACAACATTTGGGTTAGCACATAGCATGAATTGTGTGGGCATCTCTTTGTAAGGTGAAACACATTAAATAAAACAAAGATGTATAGGTGTGCACAGCCTTACCTCAAACACTGTAAGGCTATACATCATGACATATTCATTTCTGCTATTGGAGAGGAAGTAGAGGCAGTGCCTCCAGGAGCCAGGCTGCCCAGCAAAACTATTCAGCAACTCCTCTGTAGAGAATTACAAAAGTCATTTACCCCATGTACACCATACAAGACACACACATTAATGTCCTATGCACAGTTTTAAACCTATAATCACACGCCCAGCTGGTGACATCATATGTGGCGTGAACATGCAGAGTTAGCAGCTGCATGTGGTTTAGCCTACATGCTAAACCTAGTAACGGTATAAAAACCAACCACCATCCTTCATTACATTTAAACAAAACCTTAACAAGACGACATGGTGTAAAAACATTAGCTCCATTAATGTAACTGAATGATACTGAGCCTTTCACAAACAATCGACAAGATACCTCAGGCTTCTAAAATCTACATTGTGTTAATGCTAAACTTCCAGTGGATACTAACTTACTACCTACTCTCACATATGCCAATAGGACCTCCCAATAGAGGGAAAACCAAATCTAGCTTATATAATAACTATACTGAATGTTCCAAGACAACAGGTGAATTGCACTAGGGGAATAGGCGCATAGGATCTGCACCTTTTTTTCCAAGACACTAGCATGGACTGAGCATAGAAATATAGGGATGTCACCAAGGGGGACAACTGTCTGGGTGCTACCACCAACTTTGGAAAGTTTTTTCCAGAGGGAAAAAAATGCCACATCCATCTAATGCTGATGGTCCAGGAAAATGCTACATCCCACCCTGAGAGAGCGGCCATTCTCCTCAATCACTGAGCATGATGCTTGTCAGAAAGGTTGTGTGCTAGCTCATAAAAGAATCCCCCCTTCAAGCATGTTGCTACAGTTCTATAAAGGCAAGTCAGTAAATTTAAACCAGCCAGCACAGGCCAAAAAGGAACTTCATTATGATTTCTAGATCATAATCTTCTGAATTCTAAATGGGGAAACCCATCAAATCAAGTTGTCATTGGGATTTAAGTTTATTATATGCTATATGGTAGCTTAATATTTGTCTAATTCACTGTCTACAAGCTTAGACGTAAAGGACCAGCTAGAAGACATGATTGGGCTCACCGATCTCTCTTTTGCGGTCATTGGTTGTGCAGCTGTGGAAAAACTCTGTCATAAGACTTTCGAGGGCACGAAGTGAAGTCTCCTCTGTCGCCTATATATGAGGGAGAGAGAAACAAGAATTAATATCCATTAAGTGATGAGGCAGATTCAAGATATGTGTTACTTGTCACATACACCATGATGTGAAAAATAACCCTGCATATCTCACAAGAATAACAACAAATGGGGAAAGACATTATATAAGATAGCAGAGAATGAGAGCGCTTGACACAGAAAGAGAGAGAAACACAGACAGATACGAAAAAAGGAAAATGTTAAAATAATTAAGTGAAGAAGATGCAGGTCTTTCTGTTGACACTCTGAGCCTTTACAAGTCAAACTCTGTCACCACACTGCTTCCTTCCAAACACACACAAGGTTCACACGACATTTGCTTACGTATGTGTGTGTATAAAAGTGAAAAGGAGGAAGAGAATTTGAGGAAGAGATGTGTCTCTTCTCTCAGCTTCTGCATCTGAATTCTTCGTATGAGTCTGAACACGTCTCGACATACCTCCAGTGGGGCGGAGGCGAGAGGGTCCCACCTTTCATAAAAATGGAAAACACGGTGTTTTCATGACCGTTATTTGGTTGGGCAGAGCATCGTCCCTTTAAACCGTTTAAAAGCCGGGATCTGTCTTTATACCAACACGACCTTCCTAAAATATTATAGACAACATGTCCCCCCACAAACACCCTGTAGCCATGTAGCTATCACCAAATCACGTCCAGGCTTAATCACAACGGTCAAACAAACAGGTTTAAGCAGGGCCAAGCATAAGAGTTCCATATACAGCCATAGAGGACATGTTTAAGAGAGCAGACGGTTTTAAGCAAAGCCTATCGAAAAATGGGCGAGTTTGCAGTTTAAAACCAGTCGACTCACCATGGCCTCTCCTCTCCGCTCTCCCGGCTGAGGCTGTTTGTCAGAGAGGCTACAGTCTGAGAAGCAGGGGCTCCTGTCTCCTCATCGCCCTTTTGTGTTTCCCCTCACACACTGACAGCGAACAGACACCGCCTAACAGACATCTTAGCCCTGTTGGTTTCGTTTAGTTTCGTTAAAAGCGCCACCGACACTTGTTACCGTGCAGCCCGGCCAGGAGGAGCTGAGAGGCGCGCAGAGCTCGTGTCAAGCCGGGCTAACACTCCTGAACACCGGGGCCAAGCGTCATCCCCTCCAGGACAAAAACAACCACAAACGCGTTCTAGTACTTTTTATCCCTCCGGATGACACCAAAACCACCCCTCTTGTTTCTACACACTCTCTGGCTCGTTTTCTTATGCAGGCCTCTCAGCTTCCTCTCAGCTTCCTCTCTCTCTCTCTCTCTCTCTAGTTCTCTCTCTCCAGGGCCCCTCCCGCCGGATGTGAAATCTTAATCTTGGGCCGGATGAAACTGGCCACAACAAGAAGGGTGACAAAATCAAGCAGCTCGACTACACAATACAGTAACTACAAAAAAAATCCCTTATCAATACTTTTTACACACCGCGTAGCCGAATCCATATTTTTGCTTACAAAAGTTATGAAGTAAATACTTCTGGGCCTGTCACAAGTATACTGGATCACTTTATGTTCCGATCAAGTTTTATCTCTGTTTATCTGCACTGAGTCACAGATGTAGCTTACAACATTTACGAACAGTGACGCGGTCTATTCTGCCTGCAACGTGTCTGGGTCTCTGCAGGGCTGATACATTCTATGGACAAAAGTATTGGGACAAACTTGTTTTTCAGGGTTTGTCATCCGCCCTTAATAAAAGGCAATCCGAATGCTTCAGTATGCCAAGGCATTTTGGATATTGCCATGCTTTTTTGTTCTTACTATTCCACTAGGACTGTACCAGTGCACTAAGCGAGGTCCATAGAGACATAGTTGGATTTAATTTTGTTTGTAAGAGCCTCGACCCTATCCAACCCCATTGTGATAAACTGAGACAAGCCTTCAAGTCCGACATCAGTTCTTGATCCCAAAAATGCTCTACAGAATGAACAGGCACAAATTCCCAAAGAAAAACTCCAAAATGTTGTGTATATCCTTTCAAGGAAGCTGTTCTAGAGTCAAAACTGTGGCCCAGTCCATATTAAAGTCTTGTGGGATTAAACTACATGTATTTTAATGCAGTGTCATTAAGGTCCTTTGTGCTTTTGTCCATACAGCATTGTTCCAACTTTGAAATCTGTTACTGTTGTACAATTTGTTTGACCAAGGTCATATTGATCATAAATATATTGATCATAAAGATGCTTTTTTCATATATTCACAACCCTATGAACAAGAAATAAAAAAGTTTCAGACTGTGTTACATTCCATGACCACCTTCTTCTCCTTTATCAGATCATCTGATACTCATAAGAACACTTCTAACTAAATTCAATTTTTCATGACAAAGGACAATGTCCAAGTCACCAGCAGTTGTGTTACATTCTAATAATCTCAGAATGCATTTGCTTAAAAAAATATTTTATTTGTTTGCGAGTTTAAATTTCTTTTCTACAAATTATTACAATATTTTACATTTTCAGCTATCATAACTGAGCAATTTTACTTTATAAGAAAAGTGGGATCATGTGAGTGTACTGAAGTCTTTTTGCCTGAGGATGACAATCAAGCCAGATAAAGCAGTTTACAGTGGTCTTAAGTCATGAAGACAATCAGCACATTCAGAGTGACCTCTGGAAGTTAGAAAACCCCCATTTTCTCATTTCTCATTTCTGAGAGAAATGAACACAGACAAAGCTGCTAGCTATAAGTACTGGGACTTCTGACCCACTGGAATAATTTGTTTGTCTTGATGTGTTACCTTTGCATCACAGGCAGTATTTCATCAGTATTGCACATGAGCTCTCATTGTGAAAGATTTAAAAGAATGGTTGAGAAAAAACGAAGATCTAAATTATAATTTTCGCTTTATTCCAAATGCAGAGGTTAGCCAAGATATACTGCAGCCGTAGAGGTCTGTGTGAATCTTTCTGATTGATGCAGACAACTACAAAGCTGCAAAACCCAAAAGGAAAAGTACGACACCCAGCATGGCCTGACTGATTCCCTACATTTAGGGAAAGAGGAAAACTATGCAGTTCAATGTTGTCACTTTGTCCCAGCTAGCATAACCCTACATATAACTCTGTCCCATTAAAAAAAAGTCACATCGATTACTCTCACAAACAAATAAGTTAATTCAGGTTTATCTCACTGAGGTCAGGAGTTGGAGCACATGTGTAAACTAGGTCACACATGCAGATACAGGAAGTGATGAGAACGTTTCACGACTTCAAAACGCACCCACAAATGCTGAGAGCACATTTGAAAAATGCTTTTGGGCTTATCCCTTGATCTAAACATCACGTTTCTGGTATTAAGAAAACACATCAGTGAATCTTATTTCAAATCATTGTATCCCTATTTTTTTACAACAATCTGTATAAGAGCTATTATGTAGAGTGTTGACATAACTTACAACTGGAAAATCATCCATAAAAATGCAAGAGGTGTGTGTGGGTTTTGTGCAATAACAAAAGCAAAAGTTACTCCTGTTACATCATGCATTATCTCTCATATCAAAAGGTCTAATAAGATCATAATAAAACCACAATAAATACAATTATATAACATAATGATAAAAGGTTCTGCCTTAAAATGTTATTAGATAGATTACAAAAGTCCTGTATCATCTGGTATGCTCAGTCGTTTTGAAATCTTTTGATTGGTTCTGTTTTCGGAGCTCTGCAATGTGATATGACCATGCTCTGTCCACACCCTGACCCTCTATCCTGCACGGTGTCCATTCAGGAAAAGGGAAGCGTCCAGAAATGATCAAAGCGTCATCAGGGAGCTCGGCCAGCAACTTCTCCTGTAAAAGTGTGAGCTAGAAGACAACAGAAAATCAATTAAAAATGTAAATACTTTAAACAACAACGATGTGTATCTGAGGAGCACTGATCTACTCACCACACTTGGTGCCAAGAACACAGAGATGTTCTTGTAGCCAGAGAGGTCAACCTGAAAACACAAAAGAAAGGAATCTTTTCCATAATTTTTATGAACAGCATAGAATGAAATGTGGCCTTTTTTTAAGACAACGGCCCACCTTCCACAGGTCCTCTCGCCGATAAGAGACTTTTTTGTAATGGCCAGCTCTCCAGGCATGAAATCCCGCAAGACGGACGAGCCAAGGGTTCAGCTCATAGCCTACAGCAGGTGAAAAACCCTGCCGGTATGCCTCTAACACCTACTCACACAGACACGCACACACACATGGTTTAACTAGCTGTAAATCATGGAAGCGGAAGTCATGTAAAAACTAAGAAATATAATTCTCTACCAACACAATTGGCATGCACAGCCATTTTCAAGTTATTTCAGAATGTACATCCTTGAGAAGTCTCTAGGAAACCAAAAACAACAAGAATGAAACACAATTACTTACAATCCTACCATCACCTGATCCCAAGTCAGCAAAACCTCCAGAGCGGCCCTTCAGCAGAGTCATAACGTTACACACTTGTCTTTTACTAGCTGGCATATAAGGCACCTAAAATGAACATACAAACATACACATCCATATCAGATCCAGTAATGCTTATTCTACACTAAACTTTAAATGATGCTCAAGCAAACCTGTAGCTTAAGAGGCACTCTGCGAAACCCTGGCATCAGAACTCCAGCCCACATGGCATAGACAGCCAGTCCTGTCCCTGCTGTCAGCTGCAGGATGCCCCATCCTCCAAGACGCTCTTCTCTGAACTGCGCAAGGGTCTCCTCCTGTGTGTCATCCTCCATGCCTGTTTCAAAACAGGAACAAAATCTGTATAAAAGAGCAACATTCTACAAATTTAACAAAAAAGCTCTGCTAGAACAAACTTAGTGTCTTCTAAGACTGATAAAATGTCCTTTTCTTTTGAAAAATCTGAGCCTACAGGACAGGCAAATGTGTATGGCCACAGGACCACTCTCTTGTGGTGGCGGCAATATGGTTAGGGAGTTGGTCCTGCAATTGGAAAGTTGTGGGTTTGAATCCCAGAACTGCCAGTGTCACCACTATGGTACTCTTAAGCAAAGTACTGTCTCACAGACACAGCGTTGCTGGCTGCCCAGTGCTTCCCTTGGTGAATTGCTTATATACAGAGGGAGAATTTTTCATGGTTTACACTGTGTGCTGTGCTGTGTTCATGCGTGACTGTAAATGACAGATTACTAATAATTTTTTTTGCACAAATAATGTTTTATACTATCTATTTTATTGAGCTTCTCACAAATTCCAAACAGCAGTAGAATTTAAATAAGATAAGAAAGAACTTTATTTATCCAAAGGGATTATCATCATTAGAAAGCTCAGTTTAACAAGAAAGTACAACAGATGACAACAGAGAAAATACAAAAATATAGACACAATCAATAGTGCAACACAATGACAAAAAAGGTAAATAATAATGTTTTTGAGAACTGGAGGAGCGCTGGAACTTCCACAACAAACTTCATGCAGCTGATAATGCAGGGAATTTCTAATATAATCTCATTTCATTTAAACATTTTATCAATGAATTATGTGAGATATGGTATGGCTCATCTTAGCCTACGACAACATTCACATATAATAAAGTGTACAGTTTTATGTATCTGTAGTTATTATCACCTATTTGTAATTTTTATTTCTGCTGAAAATGTAGAAATGCTTAGCTAGCCTTAGCTATACAAATGAAAGTGACCCCCCACCTAACTACAGAAAACAGCCCCTTTCTCGTAAAACAGCAAGTTAATACACACGACACACTAATCATTCAAAAGCTAAACCTTCAAACGTTTAAATGGACATGCAGTTAACTAAACGACCCAGTCGAGGGGCTTCAAATAAAAGCTGACCTGGGCAGCCACGACGTTACACCAGCAACTCTGATATTTGTTAAATGGACTCTCAGCACAGAAGATGGCTTTCAAAATAAAGGCATAGATCAAAGTTGAAGAATATCAAAAGACAATTATTGAATTCGAGACATTTTTTACATTGTATGATATTAACTTTTCATAGTTGAATATTTTCATATATTTAGAAAGTCTCTGTTCGAAGACACTTTTATTGTACCAATTGATGACGAGAATATTCTACGCCGGAACCAAAACAGAATTCAAATGGGTGTTATGATACCAGGCAGATTGTAGGCTGGGACTGAAATCTAGACGTAAAACATTTTAAAACATATTTGTGGCCTGTCAGTGGTTTTGTAGATTTTTCTGTAATGCTAAATTGATTTTTTAATAAGTTTTTGTATCAGATATTCAAGTTAAAAGGGCTGTTTTAGTGTGTTGTGGTTGACAGTTGCTGAGTTACCAAGGACCCCGACGCAAAGACGCCAAGCTGCTTATTTTTTTAACATGATAATTTATAACAGAAGGAAACCATGATGTAACTGGGTCATCCTGAATGAACTCTCCAGTCAGTCCTGAGGAATCAAGTGGTAAGCTAACTAGCCTGCAGCTATTTTAACCTTATGCCATTAGATTTGCTCCTTTTTATCTTTCATCACTGAGTGTATTTACAGTTTAATAGCGACTGTAATGTACAAATATATCGAAAGCTTTTATTGATTATAAATCAAACTGGCGGCCTGGTGCTTAAGCAGTTGCCCGTGCGAGCGGAATGTAGTGGTTTCGATTCCCAGAACTTTTAGTTGGAGCACTTTGAGCAAGGTGCCTTTCCCACACACTGCTCCCCGGGTGCCCCATTGGTGGCAGCGCATTACTTGGCTTGGTGAATAGGTTAAATGCAGAGAAAGAATTTCACGTCGTTCACGTCGTGCTGTGGTGTTTTCACAGGTGACTTGAGACATTTTATGACTGTCAAATATGCTTGATGTTTCATTGTATTTGTATGACCCTCAAGCTTTTATATGCTGCAAGGCAACATTAAAAATAAAGGTATACAAGACAGTAGTGAGACCAGCTCAACAACTGTCATGTTGTCTGGTTTGGTGTTTTTTGACAGGGACACTGATGAAAAGTCAGGAAGCAGAGCTGGAGGGGGAAGGGCTGAAATGTTTTGCACTGGGACTGATGAGGATGGACAGGATCAGGAATGACTTTGTGAGAGGGATAGCTCGAGTCTAACCTTTTGGAGAAAAATCAGAGAAGTCAGATTGCATTGGCTTGGACATGTGCTGGGGAAAACTTTGAGAATGTTGGGAGAACGATGCTGAGGAGAGATTCTGAGTGTGCTGGGAGAGAAATGCTGAGAAGAATCTGAGTGTGTTGGTAGGAGAATGCTGAGGAGAGACTGAGTGCGTTGGGAGACAGATGCTGAGGATGGAGTTACAGGGCAGAGAAGAAGTGCCTAATAGGATGTTTATGGATGTAGTGATGGCGGACTGAAGCCTATCCCAGCTGCTACAAGTAAAGGCAGGGTACACGCTGGACAGTCGCCAGCAGGTCGCAGGGACACACACTCGCACACATTGACACTCCCAGTCATACCTAGGGGCAATTTAGTGTGCTCAACATGCAAACTCTACACAGAAAGACCCGGCGCCCGAGTCGAACCCAGGACCTTCTTGCTGTGAGGCAACAGCACTAACCCCTGCGCCACCTTGCCTGTGATATAAGCCCTCTCTGCAAATATTAAAAAAAAAAAAACACAAACCAGCAGAGACACTTCAGTGTTCCCCTTCTACCCTTGATCTGAGTCAGTGGAATTTGCCACCGCACCACAAGATTGGACGTGATGTACATGTCGAGCTGGATGTGGAGTTAAATTAGCTGGAGAGCTAACAGAGCAGTAACGGCAACATTACCCAAAAGAGAAACATGTTTGCTTGTCTGAAAAAAGTGAAATATTTATTATGATAGGCATTGATATTTTTAATATTTCTACTCCTTTGTAGGATGTCGGTGCCACATATCACCCTGGAGGAAGAGGAGGGGAGAGGAGCAAATGGCTGTAATACAGAGTCACCTAGTCTAGGCAGCAATGATGCACATCAGTCCAGCCAGCTTGGGTAAGTTAAACCGATGCCGTATAATTGACTAAACAGTGAATGAATGTGGTGTTGGACATTTTTTCTGTCTCAGCAGATTGAACTTGGGACCACCTCTTAAGGCCCCAGAGACGAGTCCCTCTCCTTCAGGCTTACTGTCCCTACCATGGGAGATGGTTGCCCGCATTGCCTCACACCTGCCGGCACAGTGTATCATCAGTGTTCTGCCACAGGTTTGTCTATACCCTTTATTAAAGATTTATACACATGGTTCCCTTTTTTTCTTAGTTTAGAGTAGTAGTATCAATATTCTTATATTATTCTGTAAAACCACTTCTATTCAATCAACAATCTTTTGACTTGTGGTAAAATTAAATAGAGCCTTTTACAGCGAGGTCAAACGTTTACAATGAGGTCAAACAAATAAGATTATGGTTTATTTTTTAAACAAGTTATACTTTTGTATTCTCACTCTCGCTCTCTCTCACTCTCTGACTCTCTCTCTCACTCCCCCACATTTTTTCTCTCTGTTCTCAGGTGTGCCGGGCTTTGGGTGAAGTAGGTGAGGATACCTCAACTTGGCAACTCAGGGCCCAGCGCCTCACGGGCCCCAAAACCTCCTTCCCTGTTGGGCCAAGGGAGGACTTTGATTGGCCCACGGCCTGCCTGGAGATGGAGCAGCTGATTGAGTGCTGGGCTGGACAGGAGGAGAGGGCCGTGCAGCAGCAGGCAGCGCAAGAGCAACAGGCTGAGGGAGAGCAGGAGATAGGGGAGGAGGGCCTAGGGCAGGATGTACCTGATGGAGAAGCAGCTAGATTGGAGAACAGAGTGGCACATGAAGCTGTGAGGGAGCCAGATGCTGCTAGAGTGGAAGTCAGGCCAGACGGGGCCCAGGCATTGCAAGAGGATGTTGAGGATATTCCTGAAAGACAGAGAGGAGAAGAAAGGGATGACTACCCAGCACCAATAATCAGAGATGAGGAAAGAGAGAACGGGATTGTTGAAGATGGGCAGAACTTCCAAGAACACCATGATGCTGGACTGGGTGGAGACCAAAGACATGATAATGAAATGATGGTAGAAGGTACGGCTTTCAGATTATCATACAGTTATTCACTGTTAATTATTTTTCAGTTCAGTTAAAAATCAGTTATGGAGAATATTGCAGGGCTGTCTCAGCATTTATGACCAACTTGTTTATTTGTTTGATTTGTGTCATTCTGAAAGTATTCATACACACCTGGAGAGTATGAATACACACTGAGCAAGGAACCTGCACATTGAATCAATCCCCTTTTTAATGAGTAAAAAATATTCCAAGATTGTGGGATGTTACCCTTGCATAATTGTAGATGGCCAAACTAGTAAAAAAAACATTCTAAATTGCCCATGTGGCGAAATATAAGACCAGACCACCCTTCTAATGCATACATTTATCAATTTATGAAACAGCAGTACTTCTGTGGGACTGGACCAAATGGGCCAGTCCTTCCTTTGATGATTTTTGTGTGTAGTATATGCTGTACACCAGTAGCGCCCCACATGTCCTGCCTTTTTGGAGATGCTCTGACCAAGTTGTCTTTTTAGAGTGGTTCTTTTTCAGCTTTTTTGCTTCCAGCATACTTCAGTAACTGACTTCACTTAGTAGCTAATGTTTTCCACTGTAACAAGATAATGTTTTTCACTTCAATGTCTATTTGTATTTATGTAATCTTTGATCAGTGTATACCAGGGTGGCGGCTGATTAGTGGACCTTTTTCAAAATCAACCCTTTTGGTTTCTTTAGTTAAATTGTAAGTGTAACTGGACAACACTAGGATTTTGAATCCTGAAGAAAACAAAATGCCAACTCTGGATTTCTGCATTACTAAATTTATTTCAATTCATAGATCACTTGTGGCCTTTCTGGCTACTGCCAGAAAGAAAAAAAAAATACTGCTTTTTTTTTTGGCTATAAATGAGAGCCTAGCCTTATTTTTACATTAACAGTTAACTACCTACATCGGCAGCTAGCGAATAGAGGTAGTACATGTTCAAATCTCAGTCCTTTGCAGCACATACTGAATTGCAGAACAGTCTGCTATGAAAAATGCTAATTATAATTAGGATTGCTTTTATTGGCCAGATTTAAATGAAGTTCGACCTGATCTCCCAGAAGCCCAATCGCTCAGCTCCACGTCCTCTCTGGAGCACATCACACTTCCATCGGGCCACATCGCAGATGTCAACTCTGTCCTGCTGGTGGGAGGTGAAGGTGCAGTGTGTGCATCTGGCTCCAGGGATCGCAACGTCATGTTATGGGACTTGCGCCGGGGCCCCAGGGGGGCGTTGCTGCGCACGCTAGGGGGCCGTGGCCTCTTCAACACACACCAGGGCTGGGTGTGGTGTCTGGCAGCCAGCGGGCCCCTACTGGCCTCCGGCTCCTTTGACAGCACGGTGCGTCTGTGGGACTTGGAGGCTGGTGGGGCAGAACGAGGCTTGATTCGTGGCCGAGCTGCTGTGCTCTGCCTTTCCTGCCAGGCAGACACTCTACTTGCTGGGTCACATGACCATAAAGTCAGCATTTATGACACCAGAGGTCAGTAGCTTTAAAAGTATATAGGCTCAAACTAAATTTTGTCTATATAGCTAGATGGATACTTTATATCACTTGTTTCTTACTATCAAAGTTAGCTAATCATTCAAATAGAGTATGTAATGGAATGTAATGCATCCTAGACTAATATAGCAAACAAGTAAAAGAAGCTCCAGTACACCCAGAAAATATGGGGCAAATTGCATATCTAAATCCCCACACCCATTAGGCCACATTTAGCTGTTGTTTAGTTGAATCTGCATTATGACACTGCAAATTAATATAAAGTCATAAAATACTAGCAGGCATCTTAAAAGTCTGTTCTTATTTTTGCCCATTTTAATGGAAAAATAATAAATAAATAAGAACAATTTCTTTACCAAAAGAAACCTTGGTAGCATTCAAGAATAGTCATTGCTCATGTAATTTCCCGTATCATCCATACCTAATGTCATCCCTGATAATGTCTGCTTTAATGATTTCATCTCCCTTGCAGCTGCAGAGCCATTGGTCAAGAGCCTTCGCCTCCATAGTGACGTTGTACTGTGTCTGGCCTCTGATGAGCAGTACATTCTGTCTGGCAGCAAAGACAACACAGTGGCAGTGTTTGACCGCAGAGCTGGGAAGGTGCTGCACAGAGTAAAGGTATAAAATCATAGACCCACATCATTACAGGAATAAAGGCATAAGAAAATCATGTTAAAGAAATGTACAATATGTATTCGGACACAACCCATTTATGCTGTGATTCTCATTACCGTAAATCATTTATAAGTTCATAAATCACATAACAAAATGACATTAGTTTCAGAGAAAAAAACTTTTAGCACAGTAATAAATGAATGGTATAGTACTTATGTGGAGAAAGCCTAAAGGAAAATTCTGTGGGTACCGTAGGGCACAGAGGTGGAGACATCAAAGGCTGTGGCTGTATTTTATTTTATTTTTTACAGTGGTGTTGCTAAGCTTGTGTTAATTCTACATGTGTTTTTGTATCAAACCTGCAGACTTGGGCAAAGAAATTGCTAAAACATGACCGTATGAAACTACTTTTTTAGTTTTGGAATGGCCTGATTTATGTAGTTTGGCAAAAAAAACACTTACACTCACCTCTATTCCATTTACCTCAGATGTTGTTGATCAGTCAAGACCCATTTGTTGTCTTAGCTGGCAGTAGCTGGTTAAAAAGCAGATATTGATTTGAGTCTAGCTTCATGATCATGAAAAACAGACGTGGACTACGTAAGCACTGGTGTACATCATTCTGAATAAGAAAAATGTTGTCTGGTTGATGCTACTAGCACTGAAAGTTGACTGTCACTCACATATTTTTCATCTGATACATCTCTCAGCTTGATCAATACATTTAGCTCTTCATTAATTAATAGGTTTGCTAATGTGGTTCAGGGAACTGTATGATACTGTAAACTATGAACATAGTCAAATTGTGAAGCTGATGGCAGCCTTGGTGTTCTCTGTAATGGCTCTGTAGCGGTGATGCTCACAGTATTCCAAACTACTCTTCACCACATCCAGACTCTAAAACACAATAATGAAGAGCTGGTTGCAGGTAGACATTTTCACAATGTGTCTAAATACAGTTTTTTTGTAGTCTAGTCAGTCAGAACAGTTTGCTTTCTGGAGCTACATGGGGAATAGTGCAAACAGTAAATCCTCAGGGACCCAGTGGTTGTGCTAGGGGTAGGATTCGAACCCACGACCTCATGGTCCAGAGGCAAGTGTCCTACCCACTGAGCGACCTCCACCCCATATAAGTTGATTTCGATAAAAGCACCTGCCAAATGAATGTAATGTAGTGTAATGTAGTGTAATGCAAGTACATACCCCACCAGTTAACACTGTAGCTCTGCATTAGCATTGATATTTTCTACAGTTTTTGTGTGAAACAGTAAAAACATATAACAATAATCCTGTTTACATCCAACTCTGTACCCTCTCGCTCTCCCTCTCTCTAGTTGAAGTCCTACTTGCTGTCCATGTCATACAACACCCAAGAGGTATGGGCAGGAGACAACCGTGGACTTGTCCACACCTTTTCCATGAACAAAGGCTCGTTTAAGTCTGTAGCTCAGTTCAACGTGGGCCACAGTTCACTGGTGACTGGTGTGCATCACTCACTTGGTACCCTCTACACATGCTCCTCTGATCGCACCATAAAGGTTAGCTAAACTGACATGTAAATATATGGGATTCTAATCCTACAGTGTGTTAATGCTCAGTGTTTGTGTTGTGTAATGTATTTGCCCTTCTGAGATGGGACTTAATGATTTCTGCTGCTCTGGCTTCATGCAGGTTCACCTCCCCTGTGCACCCCCAAAGACTCTGTGTGCACTCCAGCACCATGCAGGAGTGCATGGGGTAAGTCTAATCACTTTATTCATCTTTAAGCATGGTTTCCTTTGTTCACCGAGTTTTCTAATGTTGCCATATTATTATCAGGCCTAGCCACAAAAGCAAACATACTAGATTAGTGTTTCTGCAGAGACCCTTGCCCTGCTCTCAGACTTATAAAAACTGATATGGTTTCTCTCTCGCTCTTTCTGTCTTTATCTCTCTATGACTCTCTCTCTTTCGCTGTCTCAGATGATCTCTCTCTGTCACTCTGTCTGTCTGTCTGTCTGTCTCTCTCTTCCTCTCTCTCTTTGTCTTTCTCTTGCTTTCTGCCTCTTTCTGTCAGTCTCTTTCTCTCACACTCTCTATCACGCTCTCTCTCTCTCACTAAACATTCTGTACTAAATGTTTTACCATCAATCCAGGGTTGGATTATAAGTATTTCTACATTTTCAATTTCCCGCCATGCTTTCCATCCCATCTTGTATCTATTGTTCATAAGTGGACATTTTTAGTTTTTCCATTGTCGAAAACTGACTCTATTTTCCCTCTATGTTCTATTTTCCCTCTAGTTTTAATTTTAGCAACAGCTAATTGTTGTATGCTTTACATATGACATCTGAAGGGCTGCACACAAATGTCTCTATCTGGTTCCAGGTTTATGTGGAACACACCTCTTTTGTAAATATGATGTAATAGGGTCGCTCTCTATCTTTCTCTCTCTCTCCCCCTCTAGTTAAGTGTGGAGGCGGGTGTATTGGCTATAGCCACTGGTGATATGAACGTCGAGGTGTGGCGGCCCAAACAGTGACGTCCTGCACAAGACAGATTCTTCATGCACCATAGACTGGAACACCGTCTGTCTGGAACGCCGTCTTTCCAATCGCAGTCATGGGAAGGGATTGTCTGTTTACCTTGTTCTCTTGTGATTACGCAATTTAATATTCTGCCAAAGGCACTACACTCTTTTGTCTACCTGCACATGCATTTGTGGGAAAAAACATTACAAAGTTATTTAAAATGAACTATTTATCATCCTTTGAAACTGCACATAGTTCATTTCAAAGGTATTTCGTAGTGGTTGTTGAATTGTAGTGTGGCCAACAGCGTTTGTTTGATAAGTGTAGCACATATTTGTTTGTCTAAAAAGTGCTCTTAAGGGTTGACGAGTGTCAAAAAACAAATTCCATCTTCAGCATTCCAGCATCACTTCTGTAATGCTTCCCTGTGATGCGCTTTCAGAAGCACACAGAGACACATTTCACTTTACACAGGTTACAGAAGTACAAAAACACCCTCAATCACTTCAAAGAGCTGCTGTACTAAATCAGCACGTCACATCATTTCCAATATCATTTCTAATAAAAACTTGAAAATGTTGACCACTGCACCTGATTGCTTATCCTAATGCATTTAGACTTGCTATGTGAACATGGTCTTTTCCACATGCTACATTTGTGTGAGTCAAAATGAACTGAAATGTTTTCAGTAATCACTCTGTAGCTCTTCAACACATTCACTCATTATTCCTGAACAACAAACTACCCAACCTGTCCCACCTGTTAATGCTTTTTAAAAATTTGTCATTTGAATATGCGTGATTTTTAAATGAATGACATCGAACCAAACTGTGTCTGTGTTGCCCGCAGATAAATAAATGACACCATATGAAACAGATTTTGCATGAGTATTTGATTCAGTTAAAAAAGTGGAGCTGATCACTGTTCTTTACAGAATGAGTGGGATTTTGTTTTTATAATCTTACATTTCTTTCCTCATAGTTTTCAAAATAATCTTTAAACCTTTTTCACTCTGCTCCAGAAGTGCTTGATTTACCATATTTAGTTGTTTGGTCACATGAGAAACCCCTTTTTTAACATCCAAATTTGATAATGAGTAAAATTACACAAATGGTGTAGTATATGAATATATTGGATGGATGCTAATTCAAGTCCAAGAGTGCCCAGTCCTGGTCCTAGAGATCTACCAACTAATCTAATACAGCCTGTTTAGCTAGTGATTTACAGCGCAAACTGTATTAGGACCTGGAATATTTTGTTCACACACTAAATACTCCATCACACAGCGTGTTTACTACTAAAGGAATCCTTTCAGACAGGCCTTTTAAAGTCCAGGCAATGCATTAGGCCCTGAAGATGCCTGTGAAACGCGTATCCAGGATTAACTTGAACTCAGATTTTTAAACAGTTGTGTAATATATTGCGATGATCATTTTTGTTTGGGTTATGATTGTGTAGTCTCTGGGTTTTTTTCTTCTCTCACAGTAGCACGCAGGTTTTCTTGTCTTTGAAAGGATTAGATGAGGTGGCGATGCCAGTCAGTAGTGGGTCTCCCCTCCGGTGCTCCTGACAGTACTGCACAAGCTGCGCAGCCGCAGCCGAGATCTGCAACAGACAACCCACAAACATAGGAGGACCTTGAGGTCAAAACATTTTCTCCTCAAAAAAATGCCATGCAACCTGTTGGGTGAGCATGAAAACCTTCAGAATTCTGGTGGGCAATATAAACTATACATTAACTTTATATCACAATCTTTTACACTTTACTCACAGTTACATGCAGTATGTCCTTCAGTTAAGACATTACTTGAAGCACTTCAGAATATGAACAAATTCATAGAATTTATGCAAAATTTAATATTGTTTAATATTATGTGGAACTAAATTGTCTGTATACGGCAACTAAAGGGTTTGTGTGTATGTATGCTTGATAATTTGTATTTTGCAAATTTAACATTAGAATAAAGGCAAACAAACAAGAAAGCATATTAACGGATCAAGATTTGTTTTGTTTGTAAGAAAGATGATGCTGGTGAGGAGAACACAGGTTCGGCTCCAGATTTCTCCTCATTGCTTGAATTTGTGAAATTCCATCATGAACTTCCAATTTAATATAATAAACGGCTGATCAGGTTTCTGATTGGTCCTACAAGAAATACTTCTACAAGGAACACATTGTTACAATGTACATAAAATCATAGTTTACTGTACAATGTCATTTGCATATATTCTGTTTAATTTAGTTTAGTGTAATTAGTAATATTCATGTGAACAAAACACTCAAAGAGAGATAATAAAGTAAGATTTAGATTTTCTTTACTTGGCCAAAAACGTACATCTCTATGTGTGTGTGTGTGTCTTTAATAAGGACTTAATAACAAATAGCAGCAGAATGTAAATATATAAAATAACACTCATAAATCTAACTTATTATATAGTAAGGATTTGAAAGCTTTCTCCTCTTAGATTCTTGCTCAGAAAGAATGTTTGAAATTAGTGGAAGGCCTGTGCTTACCTTGATCCTCTCCAGGCCGGCCTCCAGTCTCAGCTGATCCACTGCTTTCCTGGCCTGGAGCACCGTGTTACTGCTGTACACTTTTCCGGCCTCCATCCCTCAGCCGCTGCCCTCAGGCTGTCATGCTGTCACTCGCCCCTGAGTTCCTGCCTTTCTCAGGCACTGTTAAGTACAGCTGTGCACCTCAAAAGTGAAAGCAATACAGTATTTGCTGGGGAGGTTGAAGGTCAGGAGGGGTTTTAGTTCAGATTCAGCCTGTGTGAAGAAGATGATCTCCTGTCCAGCTATTTAAACAGTCCTCTACCCACCGTGAGCACCTGTGGTCACTCTGAAGGACACTTCAAAGCATCCTGTGATGTGGCTGAGTTGAAAGGTCACACAGGCAGATGTAGAAATGTCAGGCCAACATCATACTCAATCAGAAAGGGAATCCCCGGAGGGCACTGAAAGAAAGAGACCTTAGAGGTGTGTGTGGTGTGTGTGTGTGTTTGTTTGAGTTTGTGTGTGTGTGTGTGTGTGTGTTTGTGTGTTTGTGTGTGTGTGCGTGTGCGTGTGTGTGTGCATGTGTGTGTGCGCACATGTGAGAGTGTGTTACTTTATATCAAATTTAAATGAACAAGAAAAAGCACTTATCAAAATGAGTCAAAATATGGCATTAATATATTGTAGCAGTTAATTCAGGGACCGGCAGTAGAATTGTGAATTATAGTAAAAATTACTATTTGAACTGTGTATTTAAACTTTAACAATTAAATTCATTCAATAAATTGTGTCCCTCTGTTTAAAATTCGGTTTAAAAATACATTTAAAAAGTCTTGGAATTTCCACAAATTTTAATGGGTACTGTCAAATCATATTTTTTTCACTTAACTATATTAGGAAAAGTCGTGAATTCTTTTTAAAATCTTGTACTTGTGTGTGTATGTGTAGTATTTTAGGATTTTTATTAATTAATTGTGTGATATAGAGGATTAAGCATTTACAGAACATGAGTGAGTGAAGAGTTCTACGATGTAATGAGTCCAATGATGTAACATGAACAAGCAGAACACAGTCGGTTTATGGTAAACATTCAGTAGCACTTTTGTCTTTTTTGTCTAAAGTACTGAATTGTCAGTTTGTATTTATTAACGTCGGACATTTTTGTTCCTCATTCATTCGCTGTGTTTTTTGACCCAGTGAGGTTGCCGTATTATATTGGTAACGCGTGGGTTCTTTCAGAGTGGAGTGTGATGTCGCACCATCCACCGCAGAAAACAAGAATTACAGTCACGAACCCGAAGAGTAAGTACCTCAAAAACGCATTAAAATGTTGTTTATGGGAAATATCTCTGTTCATTGCATTCATTAGTCTGTGAAGGATGTGTAATGGGAAGAACAGGCTGATGGTAATATTAGCTTTAGCCGCGCATGTGTGGATTTTTATTCTACTGACACATTCATTAATAAGACAAAGTAAAGAAACACGTCACAGCATAAGACACGCTCTTATCATCCATTAAATTTCAGTTATTGGGTGGTTGCAAGTAGAATGGGTGTAAGAGGATAAGATACTAATTTAATGTGGCGCATCTACACTATATAGACAAAAATATTGGGAACATTACACCAACATATTAAAACACATTACATTTAAATACATAGATCTTAATATGGAGTTTGTCCCCCTTTGCAGCTGTAACAGCTTCCACTCTTCGTGGAAGGCTTTCCACAAGAGTTTGGAGTTTCTGTGTGTAATTTGTTCCAGTTCATTCTTGAGAACAGTTGAGGTCAGATACTGATTCATCCCAAAAGGGGTTGGATGGGGTTGAGGTCAGGGCTCTGTGCGGGACAGTCAAGTTTATCCACAACGAAATCCTCTAACAATTTCTGTTTGGACCTTGCTTTATGCACTGGAACACAGTCACGCTGGAAATTAAATTACTTTCCCAAAACTCTGCCAACAAAGTTAGAAGCATGTCGTTGTCCAAAATATCTTGGTGTGCTGAGACATTAACGTTTCTCTTCACTGGAAGTAAGGGGCCCTGCCCAAACGCTGGAAAACAGTTGTGTCCTAATACTTTTTAAATCATTTTAATAATCGTAGTTCACACTTTACAGATATCCAGACTATGGTCTTTTGTAAATATCACCCTATCACCAGTTTACTAGTTTACTTAAATATGTGGATTATATCCAGATGTACTGGCACATTGGGCTGATTAAATTGAAAAACTGGAGCTTATTTAAATTAACATGCCAAAAATTCTACATGGCTTATCCTTCCCCAGCTACAGCTTTTTACAGAATTATGGAATTGACTATTGATTCTGATTTAAAAGTGATTGGAATCAATGTAGTCGATTTTTAAAGTAGTTTAAGCAGTGTTTTCTGGATTCCAGAATCAAGGCCTGGATAATTAGATCTGGCAAAATACTGTCAGAATATTTGTGGGAAGAAAAGTCCAAATAGTTGCAGTCGACCCTGAGAAATAAAATGGTGGTGTTTTGTTTTTTTTGTTTTTTTAACACCAGGAGCTGAAGCGTCTATATTTTTTTCTTTCCTACTGAGTTACAAATTTTGTCATATCTGCAGATGTGTATTTATCTTATTAAAATTTTGTTGTTTATGAAATATGAGAACTAACATCAGTCAGTGAAGAACTTCTTCTTAACACTATTTTGATCTAATAGTTTTAATTTTTTGGTAATCAAAATGGTTAATATTAGAAGTCATTGTCAGCTGTCAGTGACCAAATTCCTCTGCACTGGTCCTCTAGGCAGCAGCTGTACATGGCGGACGGTGTGCCGGCTGTAGCCAGAGAGGCGGTCCTGAAGGAGAGTGCTGCTCTGCCCGAGGATGTGCCTCGAATCCAAGGCTATGACTTCAACCAGGGCGTGGACCACAGAGCGCTGCTGCACTCCTACCTCACCACAGGGTTCCAAGCCAGCAGCTTAGCCTTAGCTGTGCAGGAGATCAACAAGATGGTGAGCTCAAAGGGCTGCTCATGCTTCCCTGCTCTGGCTTTCAGTCTACTTTCTGTAGGATCACTGCCTTTCCGTTTTTAAATACTTCGACCGATAAATTGTCTTGTTTTTTGTTTTTTTTTATTGCAGGTTTTTGTTATTATTAAATGTTTATTAGATCTTATATCTTTGGTTATGGCGTAGCCCTAACTTGGATTTCTAGATTCTGCCTGCCCCAGATGAAGGCCTTTCCTTGGTTGAATGGGCTAGTAGGGTATTTCTTTTTCTGCAAATCTATGGACGCGTATGTCATGCTGACATGACCAGTAGATGCCTGGCACCCTCAAATTCAGTTTGAATCTTCCTCAGTTGTATGACTGAAAATAACATGCATCATAATACATATTTTGAGGGAATAGACACTGCAGTAACTGCCCTTTTTATTATAGTATAAATATCAAGTTTACAATAAATATTAAATGAAAAAGGTAAATAAATGCTTTAAATGTGACTAACCAGTGATTCTGAACCTGTGGACCACAAAGTGGGTGCACTCTCAGTATATATCAGATGTTTTTCCTTGCTCAAACAATGACTTAGCACTGCATTGTAGGTTCATATGATGCACATTTGCATGTGTTTAATGGAATTA